>JAOWBL010003052.1:0-12773 GCA_028564865.1 Zenarchopterus dispar | reverse complement strand
GGATGGATGGATGGATGGATGGATGGATGGATGGATGGATGGATGGATGGATGGATGGATGGATGGATGCATGCATGAATGGACGAATGGATGGATGGATGGATGGATGGATGGATGGATGGATGTCTGAGCGTGACACCTACGTCTATGTTGATGAGTTACCAGGAGCAAATATGGAATTTAGATTTTGAATGTTTAATAAAATTAATTTTGTGTCACTGAAATGGAGTTAAAAACACAATATGAATACCATAATGACCTCTAAATTCTGGGATTGTGAGATAAAAGTTGTTTTAAAATGAGCATGTATGATCAGATGATGAAAAACATGCTTTTACTTTTTGATTAATAGTTATTTTATCATTAGTTTATCAAATGTAGGAACAATTGCTAAGAGCTAGGGGGATGGGAAGAAGCATTTTCAAGTGCAGCGCTGCCGTCATTACTGCTTTTACCTGTCTCATTTCCAGAACCATCACTTCCCCACCATTATCACCACATATCATTATCACCACATCATTATCATGTGATCGTGACTGGCGCAGGTAACGGTGAGAATGGGATTATAAGAGGTTTTAAAGTGCAAATAGGTGGAAATGTTTCTTCTGAGGAAGAAGCAAAAGTTTGTAAAGGGGAAGTCGCTGAAAAGTTGGCGTGCCAACAACATCAGGGGGTTGCTCTGTGATGTTGTGTGAGCGCGTGACTCGTCTATCTGGGCTCCATCAAGGCTTTCAGTGCCGCTCACGTTTACGCTGCCATAACAAGATAACAAGGGGCCCCATCAACTCCCGCCTCCCACAGGCCTTTCTGTTGACTGTTTGTTTCCTCCTTTTTTCCTCAAGTTTAAAGAAAAAAAACATTTCCTTCTTGGGCATGAAACTTGGAGAGGAAACATAGATGAGGTGAAAAATATATAAATTCTCAAATTTTCTTTTTTTAGTTCCTGTTACGATGTGAAACTGCATGTTGGCTTGTGAAAATAGGACTTGAAAAATATTCTACTTGAATTGAATCAGAATAGTGAGAGATGATAATGTTTCATTTTTAAACAGCACTAAATGTTACGCGTGGGTTTTATTGCATTTACTGACATGATAAATTCCCAGAAACTTAGATGAATATCTCTATTACCACTGACTACAAGTCGCACAAAAATATTACACTGACTCTTATTAAATGCTTGGTGTGCTCACGGGATCTTGTGAAGGATACGACCCATCCCTTATGCCCTCACAATCTGACTTTTGTGACATCAGGGGCTTTCTTTTTGTCTCCATTGTACTGTATTTGATGAAGGCATTTAAAAAAAAACTCTTTTGCAAATCTAATTCTCCTGGTTTCAGAATCCCTCCTGCAGTAATGGGGGCTTTTGTTGCATTTCACAGTTCATCACATGTGGAAAATTATGGTCTGGGCCCCTGTCCTTCACTCTTTCCATCACCTCCCCCCTACTCGGCTTCCACTTCAATGCACAAAGCTCTGAGAATAGATGGAGACGCTTTGGTGGGGCTGCTGGGGATATCCGTTGACTTTTAATTGCTCTTTGACCCTCTGAGGTGGATTTTCCCATCAGAGCTCACGTGGCTGTTTTGCACAACACAGTACCACCCCCTGCCCTCTTTTGTATGTGAAGAACAAATGGCGCATGCTCACACTCAAGCGGATGCCGACATGCTAAGAGAGCCCATATGGAGGCATTCATATTTAGAGGCACTCGTGTTTTCATTTGTGTTCGGGTCTTTTAATGTTAATTGCAGGAGATAAGCGGGGCCTGCTCTGAATGAAGCAATCCCAGCGATCCAGTCGCTCATTTTTATCCATAGTGGGGGGTCAGATGCTCTCACAGCCGTGCCAGACACCCTCCCTCGTCTACTCAGCATTTCAAAGCAGCACAGCCTCTCATCCCGTATCAGCACAATAACTACTGTACCTGTTATGGAGTCAAACACACACGTTTCTATTTGTGTGATATTGTAAAACCACGCTCACTTTCATGAAGTCTGAACTGCCGTTCACAGCTTACTATTTCAGATAACTGTTCACATCTATTTCAGGATCTGAGCTGCGGTATGGGCCTTATTAATGATGTGTTAAAAAAAGAAGCACATTACACTACTGTACATCAGCAACGTGTCTGAATTGATTTATTTTCACCTGCACTGGTCTGTTGACAGCAGTGGGTCTGTCGGCCATACCACAATGCTGCCATTACACCACGGTAGTTGACTGAGATGAGCTTCATTTATTTACTTGTGGAAATACTGATCTTTGTCCCTCATAAATGGTATTCCTATAAAACAAAGGTCTGAACTTTATTGAGTTCATGTTAAATGTAATGGCTGGATTGTTTTCAGAAGCAGTGGATTAAGGACCCTGTTTCAGAAGCACCTTAAAGTCAGCATGTGGAAACAGGACAAACTGTTTGATTCATATTCTTTTTAAACCAATTTTAATGTTTTTTTAAATACAGATAAACTAGGTAAAGTAAAGGTGACAATGACAATGATACAAACTTTTTTCTTTTAAATTTTTTTAAACGTCTTTAAGCTTAATCCTGACTGAAACATTTATGTGCTACTTGAATGGGAAGGAATCTGTGGCTTAAATGCCAGTAGATAATCTGTCATTACTTCCTCATGGTATTTCTGTTGACTTTTGGCATCTAGGTTCCAGTGTAATCGATCCCCTTCTATAAAGCATACATAGATTTCGGGGGTGATCATCATAAGTTAACCCCAATCCACAGAATCAGCATCTACAGATGGAGGCTCGGGAGGAGGTGGCATTTTCAGAGTAGCAGTGAGTTCAGTTGGCGAGAGACATCAAAAGACATGCGACAGACAAGTACCTCTTGCTGCTTAAAAAGACCTTTGAATAAGATGGAGTAATTGGAATAAACCATGCTGGGAGGTGACAGTGAGCATAAAAACACTGTGGAAAATTGCTTGAATAAGTTCCCAAAGGGGTCACCTCATTTTTGATGGTATTATTACATGGGATCAGGGAAAAAAAATAAGGACATCCACCCCAGGTTCATATCTACAGAACCGATAACTACAGTTAACACCTTTTCAGACAGTCGAAGCAGTCACACTTCACCTAATATGAGAATCCCTTAAAGCATATTGACAATTAGAATGTTTACTTTGTTGTTTCTGGATAGTTTGTTACAGAAATAAAGAGATAGCTCACTGTGCCACCATCCACAAGAGCACTCATTCAGGAACATGGAAAAGTGAAGTAAAAAGAAACTAAACTAAGACAAAATCCACAACCTCCTTGTTGCTTATGCCAAGGAGGATGGGTAGATATGTCACACTGTACAGGATACAGCCATCTACAATCAAATAATTCAAACGCTCAGCCAATTAGTCTTTTGTGTTGTATTTGATTTTTAAATTGAAATCACTTTGAAAAACAAAGCCATAAATGCTCATTGGTGCTACAGATATATTTCCATATGAGAACTAACATGAGTAAAGTGTCTGTCACTTGGGACATAGAACGTAAGTGGAACGGCAGCATCTTGAATCAATAGATCGCCAAAGACAGTGGTCATACCGCACGCACCACGAATTGGTTCAGAAGTGTCCCAGAACCGACTGTCCGCTCTGCTCCACTAAAAATAGGCTTCAAGTCTGTTGTTACACTTGACCGCCGGTGAACAGCATCAGTTTTTACACAGCAGATAAATCTGACAGGAGGTCAGTATTCACAATAGTACAGAGAAGCTGGTGAATTTTCAAAATAAAACACCATGAGTAGGTGCCAACTGGTGCTGACTCATACATGGACATGACGCTACGATGTGAAGGCTGTGGGTAAACAAGTGTTTTAGAAGAGATGCTAACTATGTTTGAGGAGATGTTGAGTTTAGAAGTCAAACTGGTCAACTTATTTGTCACCACTAATCTTTTTTATTTGTAAAATTCTAGAATGAAAAAGTCATGGTGAAGTGTACCTGTTTTGCACCATTATCACATGATTGCGAGGCCTTCGGGTATACTTGTAGTCTAATGAACACAGAGGATGAGGCAGTGCTTGGAAGCACTCTTCTTGTGAGACGCCTTGAAGACAAAATGAAAACCACTGTAAAACCAGACCCTGGCTCAAGGTGTGCAACCAGAAATGCGAGAGAAAAAGAAAGGCGAAGGGGCCAAAGATACTCATGCATGCCATTTAGTACAAAGAAGTTTACACATTGGCTAGCATTGTTTGAATTATATTTAAAGGTCTGTCTAAGTAGTCACACTTTCTGGCTCCTGCTGTGTTGCAAACTGGGAAGTGAAGGACTCCTTTCACATTAAAGACAAAAATGGATTTTTGTTTTCTCAATGACGAAATAAATGAGTCCCTGTCCTCCTTGAGAAAAGTGAATTCGTCCCACTTAAACCAGACAGGCTCTGAATAAGATTCCTGCATTAGCTTGAGTGACAGCTCTCGCATCAGATCTGTTATGTCTGGCCTGCACTGAACACAAGGCAAACTCTGAATCGATAGCACTGGTATCACTGATGGAAACTGGAGGCGTAATCTGAATGTTGAGTACCTCCTTATGAACTGCGGAAGAGCTTTTTTTTCTGCTCCTCATCTCAGGTAGTTTTCTCCTTGGCAGACATGAAAACAACCACAGTTAGGAGAAAAAGTAAAGTTTATTGGTGCAAGAAAAAATAAATACTAAGAAACAGTCAGTAAGATGAGCGTCCAGGATACGATAGGCCTCAGATGGAATTGTCAAAGTACAGACTCAAAGTGGTATCACACTCAAAGAACTTTTGAGTGTGATACCACACTCAAAAAATTTTTCAGTGCACACAGCTTTACCTGACATTGAAAAGTAATTGACTTTGCTGCCATACCTCAACTTGGATGACAAACAAGCAGCACAATAGCTCAAATAAATGTAAGACAACAAAATAAGCAAAGCAAAGAGAGATTTCATGTATGATCTTCTCTAAACCAGGGACCTACAACTCAAAAATTACACATTAAAATGGCTCCTCTGTGCACAGTCCTGCACATGGATGAGTTGCTTCGTAAGCTAGCATCTGCCCCGCAGAGGGAACTGGAGAGGTCAGCACGCAAGACAAAGACTTGGAAAAAGTGCTTGCTTAATTAAAGAAGGGGAATAACCAGTTCAGCTATTTACACCTGACTCTGACATAAATCTGCAGTTATCGCACTGGTGAGACTGTCCTCTCTCCAATTTAGGAAGTACCCAAGAGCTTTTCCTTAATAAGCAGTCCTCCTGATTAAGTCCAGGCAGAAGTCTCTTTCTGTAGTAGTGTAAAGGACATGAGAAGCTGAATTTAACTAGAGGGGAAGGTAGTTAGTAAAATGCCGCCATGGATATTGAAATAGTGAGCATTTTATCATCCTGAGTCAGGACAGAGAGAGCAATCGGCAAATTGGGTGTAGACTTGCAGTGTCTGATGGGCTTTGGCCTTAGGGTACAAGGATACACACACTTGGCATTTCAACTTATCCGTCTACCCCTCCATCCTCTCTGCTGATGCTGTCTGGCTCAGTCTATTGCTCCTCTAATTAGCAAGTTGTTTTATTTCCTGTGGCTGCAAAGCCAGTTTTTGGGCTTGGCCGCTTGGGTTCTGAGGATATGAGACTAAAATATCTCCCACAAGGTGCCAGACAGTTGTGAGAGGAGTATGATGTGACAGGGGTGCAAACAGTGATCTGTTCATTATATTCACAAGGGCAGTGAGCAACTGAGAGGCTGGGCATGGAAATGCATCTGTCTGCACATCAGAGGCTCTGAAAGAAATGATTTTGTTAAAGATGCCAAGCAGTAGCTGATACTCTTGGACACGCACTGTTGTCACATTGTAGGCTTTCTCTCGCTTCAGACCGTCTCCTCACTGTAAACATAGAGGCAATATGCTAAGCTGCATTCGCAGAGGCGTTTGATACGAACCGGCTGCCTCGCTACATCTGAATTCCCCTGGAACTCATGAAGGCTTTCTTCTTTGTATTATTAGCTGGGTTACCATCTTGCCATCACTTTTACTGCTACAGAGAACACAAAAGAAATTAGTGAGAGGCAGAAAATTTCAGATCAATTGACAATTAAATGTGTATCAGATTATTATAGTGGAGACATTTCTCTTGGCTTGCCTTGTGCACTGTGGGGATTAGGTATCTTGCTGATGAGCACATGCTGATAATTTCATCCTCCAAGTAATAAGTGTTGCTGACTGCATGTATGCAAACATTACCTTCATGCTGTTTGTGATATAAGCTTTCTTTCTATATATAGGAAATCTGTTTATACTTCAATCTATTTTCGTTATCAAGTGTCTGAACTAAAGCAAAGTAGAATATAGCTGATTAAAACATACTCTATATTTTGATAAATAGAAATGTTCAGTTTACTGCAAGTGAGATGAAATGCATCAGTGTCTTATCTGTGCTGAATGTAGAGAGGGAAGGCCCTCTAATAGCTTGCTTGGCTCAACATAAAGAGTGAAGAATGATGTGGTTGTAATGTTAAGCCAAGAGAGATTCATATTTTTTAGATTTGTGAGAGTAGTATTAATATATCTTAAAGCAAGAAAGCAATAAAGTGCATTTTTTAAAATGCCAAACTATTCCTTTACAACATATTAGCACAGGAGGAATAAAAGATAAAAAGTACTGCTTCTCATATCTTTGTGGGTGGTAGTCATAGTGGGTTGATGTTCTCTTCAATGGGACATTTTGTGGAACAAAAATGCTTTTGTCTGTGCTTGATAGTATGTGTTTATCTGTCTGAAATCAAAAACTCCATCATAGCACAACCCTGTCTCTTAGTTTGGACAGTCTAAGTCTAAAAACATAAAACCCAGAGAACGGTTGAGATACTCTGACATCACACTGCTGATTACATTTATCCACCCCCCTATTTTTCTTTCAACCATCTTCTTCATGTCCTGCTCTTTGGAAGTGGGATGTGCAAAGCCATAACAGCAAATTAAACAAATGCTCACCTCACCGAGGGGGGTTGGAGTTAAGTGGAGTGGGTGGCTCCATACCCTTAAAGCAGGCTATGAACCGAACAGAAGAATGATGAAAAGGTAGCTTTATTGCTTTGGTCTGTTGATCAATTTATGTCACAGACATTTCATTACGATCTCAAAGATTGTGTCAGCTTTTGCATGAAGAGTATCATACAGTATGTTTCCTTTAAAGATGGAGGATTCTCACAAATATGAGCCACCAGCACTCACACATTGGTGAATTTATCTTAAGAGTAAACATTTTTCTGGGTGGTTGGACTGTTTAAATCCATAAGTGTGGGAATGGCAACTGTGGATAAATGATCCCTTGGGGGGAAAAAACCATAAAGGAAATTTTTATCAATGTTTAACTTCACTTCATTGAGGGAGAGATTTTATTTTTGGTTTTGTGCGGAGTCCAAAACCAAAAAGAAATCCATGTGTACAGCTACAATAAAATGGTTAAATTATGACCTAAAGATCTCCCTAAAAAAACAAAACACAATTATATGATATCTAAACTGCTTCAAGCTAATCTAGATCAGTGTTGATTGGTGGTAGTTTGTGTGTCCAGGAAGGCACAACTGTTGAAAGAAGGCAAGACAAAGGCAAGGCTGTCTGCAAAACATTTTATATCAAGTTCTTACTGAAAAAAAAAATCTTTACTGTAAATTAAAGTAGAGCTTCTTAAAGTAAAGTGGAGTTCTATCATGGTATGGGGGTCTTTGCTGGCGTCACCTAATGCATTGAAAGAAGACTAATATTGGAATATTGATTAAGTATTTTAGAGTAAAGTGCATTACTATACTAGGTTTGGATTTAAGATCTTGGGTCTTTAAAGTGGCACAAAAGAACATTTGCAGTTTTTGTTCTTTTTGTTTCTTTATCTCCAATTGGTGTGGAAGTTAAGTCATTTCTATGACACTGTCCAAGATTTACTCTTCTCAAGACTCTTGCTTTCTCTCATTTTCTCTTCTATTTTACTTTCTTAAGTCTCTTAGTCACCTTTTCTTTGATGTTCACACCAGCTCTGTTTGTTAGTTTCATCATTGTCGATGTGTTGTAAACAATGAGTAGTTGGTGTAACACAACTAGGACAAAACTCAGATTCCTTCAAATGACAGTGTAACAGATTTTACAACCTTAAAAAGTAAACGAAGAAATAAATAAAAAGCGGCTGACCTAAATTGCACCTTCAGAGACCTTCTAAAAGATCTAACATTTGCTATCCCAAAAAGCTGTCCTGCAAAAGTTACGGTATAAAGACTGAGGCCAATGTGGCCAAGGGTTCTGCAATCAAATATAAAGTGTGCCCATAACTGCGTTCATGGCTGCTGTAATGGATGATGAGTACTCAGTGTTTGAGTTGCTGACTGGACTTCATAATTCTGAACACATGACATTTATAGAAGAACTCCTTCTGGCTTCACACGGTGGCTGAACAAAGTTATGTGTGCATGGTTTGTTATTCTGTACTCAGTTTTAATTTTTCTCCACAAAGACTGAGTGATTTATCTCCCAACTGAATAAAATATATCCTGCTCATAATTCTAATTAGCTCCTCTAATGCAATTCCCCCTCCTTCTGTTAAAACGTATTTTACTCAGCAGTTGAGTTTGGATCCCATTCAGCTCTGCCACAACCTCTGCGAACCACTATAAAAGGTAAAGATAACGCTGTTACTGTCGTAAACTGTTGTCAACACGAGAACTAACTGTCCATCCATCCATCATGTCCTCTTTCACTACATCCTATGAGCACACCTTCCTCCTCTCCCCTTTCTTCAACCCACAGTAGTCCAGTTTCCATCAGCACTCTGCAGGTTAACAGGACTGGTACTGGTCCTTGTTAACCTGGTCCTCAACCGCTATGGAAATCAGATTTGTGACTTTCATCCTTGATTATTTTGCTTAGGTTTTACATGAGATGCCTTTCTTGACACAACCCTCTGCATTTATCTGGGCTTGGGACCACCACAAGGAAGAGACTGCAACCCCAACCCCCAACCCTCACCACTTTAGGCTGCATTCGGGGACCTCTCTAATATGATAGTAGGAAAAACACTGAATTCTCATCTCATATATTGCTGTTTCAACTCTTTACTTATTTATTTTTGGAATCATCATTTGTGAATGTTATGCAATAAATAAATAAATAAGCTGAATTTAGCTTTAAGCATAAGTCTACATCACCACAGAGATTCAAGACTAAGGACAACTTTGGGGAGTTCTGTATCCTACTTTAAGATCAAGCCCTTTCTTAGATATACACATTTTTAATTTTTGTATTACTTTTTTTTGGACTATCTGATATAGATATTCTAGTGATTTTTCAGTTTACCTCCTGTATGAATTTTCCTATCAATTTTCTTTAGAGCAAAATAAATAAATCTTTCAAATTGAAAATCTGTGTTCCAAACAATGTGTCCTTGATCAATCATATGTCCATCACTTACACTAGGTCTGTCACAGCTATGAAATTTTAGGAAATAATTAGCTGTCACACAAATAATTGGACACATTATTTGTTTTCTTTATTTTTTTCTTCATTCACTATTAATAATATTTAGACTAATTAAAAGTTTCCCCTAATCCCTACAAAGGATCTCAGCCACTCATTTGAGGTGGAGAGGATGGAGGAAGGAGTACAGCAAAATGGTGTCATGAAAAACCATCAGCTCTCATCAAATACTGGAAAACAAAGTTGAAATATGACATTTCTGTCAGTTTTGTCCAGCTGTTTCCAAGCAGGCGATTGCATAGTCATAACAAATATGTTGTCATCATAATGATCATCTAAAGTAATATGATTACACAATTAATGATTGATTATGACTTGTTCTCAGTATGAAATGACGTGCTTGAGAGGCCTCTCGAGAAGTTTAAACCTGAACAGCTTCCATCATAATAAATGTTAAATAAATATGAGAAAGTATGTCGAATTTAAATGTATGCAGAGGAAACAACAGAATTTACAATAGATTACAAAAACAAGGAAATAAATCTGTTTCCAGCTTTCATCCTCATGTTAATGTTGTAAATGAGCAAAACCTGGCTGGAGCCTCTGATTGGTTGAGACGGTCTCTTTTGAACCTGCTTCGGGGAATGCTTCATAAAAGCCAATGTTTCCATGTGTTTGCTGGTGTGTGTGACTTTGTGTGAGTGTGTATCCGGGTGCCATGTGGCACTGAGCAACTCGGCTTTGCTCTGCCAGCAGATAAGAACACAGGGTAAGCTCCTCGCTGCGCCCGCCTACTCCATCCCACATCCGACTCTTCTCTGCTGGAAGTTGTGGGTCTGCTTCATTTCTAATGTGAGCATTTTAGCAGAGCGCCATATTGATAATATATGATGTACATACACAAAATACCATATGTTATGAATGAAAGAAATATTGAAAAATGTTCAAACCTAAAAGGGCAGTAAATTGTATGTTTTCTAAAGACTTTTTTCACAGACATATTTAGTACAAATAGTTACAAAAGTGGAAAGGTATAATTATATCAAATATAAAATTGCACTTTACATCTTTAAATCATGCTTCAAAAATTTTTCAGATCAGTTCTTAAAGTTGTAGAATATAGGAACACAACCTTATGAAGTAAACATGATAGAGTTTTTTTTTTTTTTTTTTTTTTGCTGACTGGATGCATTCCTTGAGGAACATTACTGCTTGTGAAATGTTGGCATCATCAGTAACCAGGTCTGCAACAATGGGGCAGTGCCTGCTGGGAAGTGTAGGTGGAGGCTGGCATATGGCTGATGGTGCTCGCAGGATTCTGCTTCGCCAGTGCTTACCCGTGTTAGGCTGCCTTTTAAGCTTGATTTCAAGTGTGCATAGCTGAGATAATTCCATCCCAGGGCGGTCATTTGGGTCCTTATGTTGCGAGGCAGAGGGCCCAGCAAGCCTGCAGTGTCATTCCCATCACTTACCACACTTCAGGCAACAAGGTCTCAAATTTATTCAAACTCAACTTCAAAGAGGACAATTTATGCCCCTTTCTAAAAGACTGACACAGACTGGTTTGAGTTATGATGTATATATAATGGCATATCTGTAGCATGTTTTAATCAAAGTACCAGAGAAATGTTGGGGAAAAGGGATCTGTTAGCCATGTCTTCACTCAGCTGTTGTAGCAGCTGTTTTAGGAGCTGAAAACACCCACTCCACTTTATCCTACCCCATTTAATGCCAATGTTACATCTTTACGGTACCCTCATCTGATGCACAGCACATGGAGCATGATGTGAAACTAAATAAACAGTGGGACGCAGGAAAATGATCCTCCTGGCTCTGTGATGTCACAGAACAGGCAATTATAAATAGCCCACTGAATGGCATCTTTTTGTCTGACATTTCTCAAAGTAAAATCAAACAATAGTGTAATGACATAATTGTAGTCACGTTAGAGACCCAAATGTCTAATGTCTCCTTTAATTCATTATGTGGTTGTGACTGTAGAGTTAGGGTTACATAATCAGGAGTAAATTAGTATCATAAAAGCAATTTCACCCCACTACCTAAACCTATTTTCTTTTTACTTCTACCAACTTTATTGATAACGTTGCTAGCACACAAAAGCGAAAAATCCATTAAAAAACTAAGTAATGGTTTAAAACCCTTTGCAATAGCAATATACGGCCCATTTTCAGTTGTGTTAATGTTTAAGGTGTTTATTTTTACAACCAATTAAACTGTGGATTTTGCGTGTACAGCGCAAGCCGTGTTAGCCTGTTAGCTGAGCTGTGATGTCATCAAGATTACCCGTACGCTGCTGTTCTAATAGCAGAAAGAGAGATGCGCGTTCTCGTGACATTCAAAGTACTCATACTCATAAGACTCATACTTACTAAGTCCGAGCATACGTTCTAGGGAAATGTGAAACAGGCCGTGTCTCCTGTTGACCTGAGCTTTCTCAGGAGGACCTAAATGAATGAAGGAAAAAAATTGGTGCAATTTGATGTCTAGGTTTTTAAGGACGGGCAATATGTGACTACAACTATAAATTGCAGTGAATTGGACAATAAATGCATAACAATAATTGGATTCAACTGAAATATATGTGGTTTATTACTAGACTTGTAACAAAATATCAATTCTTTCTCGTAAGTGTCTGGAGGCAAATTTTACTCTGAATTGGTACTAAATAAATTGATCAGCACAGAAAAAACAGACAGCAGTATGACATATTTGTGAGTGGCAGCGAAACTAGATTAAACAAAACCACCCCTCAGATCCCTTCTGGACACCGCCTGGCTGCCTGGAGTGCAACAGTTTCAATGCCACCTGATAATAACTCTTGTCACACTGACAGCTGTCATTATGCCAATCGTGTTCACTGTTTAGTTTTCTTTTCAAATTAGCAACTGGATATTTCGCACTAGGGTTTTTGTTTTTCCTTTTTTTGAAGAGGAAAATTGTACCCGCAGGGAATGAGACCAAGCAGCGAGTTGTGTTCGTGTTGCTGGAAACTGACAGGCATTTTGATTCGACATTCGCTGCCACGCTCGTGAAAGTTCTGAGTGTTTCAGTTTGGATTTGTCTGGTAAACACTTGTGGTTCTTCTCCTTTGTTGTGTACTGCACGTCCTACAAACTCCCTGGTGTCTAATGTGAATTAATCAGGTTCATTACAAAAACAAAGTTTTCAGTCTCATTCAGACTCCATTTTGCTGGTTGACAAGACACTGAGTATCACAAGCACATTTTTTATATACTTATATATATATATATATATATATATATATATATATATATATATATATATATATATATATATATATAT
>JAOWBL010003051.1:0-12774 GCA_028564865.1 Zenarchopterus dispar | reverse complement strand
TACCTCTGGAAGTTATAGTCATTTCTAGAGTTCAAAAGAGAACAGTTACCCATAATTTGCAGCAGTAAGCTCAAATTTTAGAGTGGATAAATTTTTACCCTGAAGACCCCTTAAATAACGTGGTGCAATAACTTTGACTTTTCATTTTCTATTTTTAATCATAATTTATAATATATTTATAATAATTAATTTATAATATAACCATTTATAAAACCCATATTTGTGCTTTTGTGTTTATTGTTTTCCTTTTTACTATTTATGCTTTTAATTGGCACTAAGATTTCGTTGTACAAGTACAATGACAATTAAGCTCTATTCAAAAGTCACAGTAACTGGCTGTTTGACATTTTGAAAAGCAGATGATCAGCATAAATCATTTTTATTGTTTAAAAGAAAAACCAAACGCAAGAAAATAACAGCTTGGGTTGATTAATTTTATTTTAAGTCAGTATCAGTCTCATAGTGCAACACACCAGTGAAGAGGGTATCGTCATCTGGGAGGTGTTTGATATGTGTGGATCTGCTCGGCGGTTAGAGAAGGATTCATTTTGTTGAGCGAACGCAGGAAATGTGCTTGTTTGATGGTTGAAGCCTCCATGTTCTCATCCAAGAGTGCCAGAAGAGCAGCCTGGGACATAAAAACATGTTTCAGATATGTTTTTCCCGATACAGCAGAATTGAATTATGTATTTGATGGCAGGCTGGAGAAAACGGCTCTTACCTCCTTACAAAGATTTTCCAGGTCAGCTCCAGAGTAAAGTTTGGTCTTTGCAGCCAGCTCCTCCAGAGACACATCAGCATCAACGGGCATGGACCTTGTGCAGACTTTAAGGATGGCATGTCGGGCCTTGACACACAAATTGATGCACGTATTAAGTTAGCTGATCAGATACTGAGATTTGAAAGGTGTTAATTATCCTTTTAATCCCTCAAGAAAATCTTTAATTGTGATGCCATACATCTTAAAGGCCTTCAGATGAATATTTTACCTGCTGATCAGGTGGTGGGACATAGATGATGTGGTCCAGCCTGCCAGGCCTGAGGAGGGCGCTGTCTAAGCAGTCAGGTCTGTTTGTGGCAGCAACAACCATCACATCTTTGTTGCATACTTCCTGACAGTCCACCTATCAAAAAAAAAGAAAAAAAAAATCAGCTTATTATAAACAGACATCTGGTGCTGATGAGATGTGTTGTTTCAAGAACATTTTCAAAGCATCTCACCTCCTCCCGTGTGTGACTCTCCTCCACTCCCTCGGCCTGGAGAACCTTCTCTGTCCCTCTTCTCTCCAGTGTCTTCAGGCCAATCCCGTCCATCTCATTCAGCAGCACGGACAGGAGACGTGTCTGCACACTGCTCGGTGTCCCGCTGTTCGACCGCGAGCCGATCAGGGAGTCGATCTCGTCGAGGAACAGTATGCAGGGAACGCAGGCCCGGGCCTGGCGAAACAACTGCAAAGGCATGCAAAGGGGGAGGGGGTTGTTATGGATGTAACAGCCGTAAAGACACAAGCACCAAAGCCAGCGTGCTGCGGATTGGGAAAAGAAAGTACCAGCGCTAAAGCCTTCTCCGAGTCACCGACATAGGGAGAGTAGAGGTCGGCACCACTGACAGACAGGAATGCACAGTGGGAGGAGGTGGCTGCGGCTTTAACAAGTGTCGTCTTTGCACATCCTGGAGGTCCGTAGAGCAACACACCGCGAGGCCGCGACAGTCCGAGACGAACAAACGCCTCGGGGTATCTCATAGGCCACTCAATGCTCTGATGCAAAAACACACAATCTGAGACATATGCAGGGAGAATACATATCAGCAGTTTAATTTAGCTACTCTACTCATTTACCTACCTGTCTTAGTTTGATCTTGATTTCATCCAGGCCTCCTATTTGCGCCCAAAGCACCGGAGAGAGCTCCGTCCTGCCCAGGCTGCTCCTCAGGCACGAGGGACGCACCACCTTCAGCGCTTCCTCAAAGTGCTTCACATCCACCATCTGCTCTTCTGGACCCTGAAAATAAAAATGTCCAGGAAAACACAAAACAGAATTTATAAGTCAATGTTGTTTCCAAAAAGGGTGCATGTATCAAATTACTGAATTTACGAATTTAAATTGTATCATTATTGATAAAAAGAAGTTAGATTTAAATTTGATTCAAGTACAGTCTTTCAAAAAGTTGAAACAGGGTAAAAAGTATTGTAATACTGTGATATTGAGTGGATGTGATTTTTAATGACTTTAGGCAGCGCCGCGTGTCCAGGCTTTAAAAACCACAAACATAGTTCATCACTGTGTCTACAAATTCAAGTGTAAACTCTAACAACCTCGGACATCTCAGAATGATATATCTATGTTTAGGAGCAGCATCTGGATGATGTCGTCTCCAGGAAGACAGTGCCAAATTACAGCTTAAACATATTACAAGAGTCCAGGTGTTAAACTAACTATCCCGAAGCCCAAACCAGTCACCTGCTAAAAAATATGCTGAGTTTTATTAACAAAAAATATGAGCAACTGATATATCAAACAAGAACATGTTTTCAAAGTTGCAGCAGTGACTCTCTTGAGTTCCCCAAGATGTGAAAAACAACAGCTAGTACAAGTTTCACAGCAGGATTAATCAAAAACTTATAAAGGGATCATCTTGAATATTCTAAAGGTGGGGTACGGTCCAATACACATGATGGGACCAAGGTGGTGACGTCTACTAAGGTGCATAGGATGGATAGCAAATATATCCCACTAGATGTTTCAGCTGAATTAGTGTTTCAGTGAGAAATGTTCCTGTTGTCACCTTTGCACTTTCCCGTACAGCTTGCATGGCAGCTTCTCTGCAAAGAGCACTGAGATCTGCTCCTACATATCCGGTAGTTCTTCGAGCGAGATCAGCCATGTTTACAGCGGGACACAGAGGCATCTTCTCACACAGAACAGACAAGATGGATTTTCTCTGAGCCAAGGTGGGAGCACCGATGATGACCTGAATGGGAGACAAATACTGAGTGGCTCATGAATCTGGAGATATCTACTGCTCTGATGATTCATATTGTTCCTCTGTGTGGAGAAAAAAATGAATAGTTTATGTTAACGCTGTACCTCTCTGTCAAATCTTCCAGGCCTGCGCAGTGCCGGGTCTAAGCTGTCTGGCCTGTTGGTGGCTCCAACGATGAGGAAGTGATCCGACTGGTCCATCCCGTCCATTAGTGTGAGAAGCTGAGCTACCAGCCGGTTCTCCGGTGCCGATGAGCCAGTCCTCCTCGGAAACAGAGAATCCAGCTCATCCAAGAACAACACGCAGGGACCCTCTTCGGCTGCGGACCGAGCTCGCTCAAACACAGCTCGCAACGTCTCCTCACTCTCACCCGGCCGGGAACCGACCACCTGAAATAATCATTCATCATTATCACTGACAATTTGTTCACAGGTTGTTGCTTTAAATACTAAGCTTAATTTTTAGTCCCTTTACATTGTTCTCCACCAGTTAAGCCTTGAAGCAATTTATTTTCATCTCAATGAATCATTCAGTATTTACATGTTTAACAGGTATCTGGGACAACATCATTATGATACAAAAAGTACAAAACAGATAAAATGCTACAATGTTAATTACAATTTCTGGCCTGTGAATGATTATTTTTGTTATTGTTATTTTTTACTTTGCAACTATTTCTGTACATAAATCAATTTCCAATGACGTTTAGGACCAGTGTAAATGTAGATAAAATTCAAATGCAATTTGTGCATCAGTGAAACCCCTTAACTCATAATAGGCCAAAGACATATTTTGTAAATGTGGAAACTAATAAACGCTGATGTTTGTTGAAAAAAATGTCATTAACATAATTTTTTAAAAGTTGTATGAATTTTGATTTCCAGTGGAAAAGCTCACTTCACACCAGAACACTGCAAATGCTTGAGATCTTTTAATATTTCCACCAACTGATGTACTATGCTTATATTA
The DNA here is from genome assembly GCA_028564865.1 of Zenarchopterus dispar. Taxonomy (NCBI): domain Eukaryota; kingdom Metazoa; phylum Chordata; class Actinopteri; order Beloniformes; family Zenarchopteridae; genus Zenarchopterus; species Zenarchopterus dispar. The sequence continues at coordinate 8,819 of JAOWBL010003051.1, read as the reverse complement.
TTTTCATTGAAATAAAATGTTAAAATGATCAGCAGACAGTTTGTACTCTTACACAGAAGTGTAATATCTTTTCAAAAAGCTACCAGTCAAATGTTTGGACACATTAGTGTCTAAACTTTAGACTTGTAATTTAAAACAAATTCATGGCAACATAAAGGAGGCAACTGTTTTTGAAATTCTGATGAAATTGATTGCCATCTGTCCGTGCCGCTTAATTGCTGCAGGAAGTAAAATAAAAAGGAAGGATGTACATCGGTTTACATTAGACTTGGCATTAAAAATTTCAGCTAATCATCAGACGGGTCATGAATGTAAAGTAATTAATTTATTTAAACTCTCTACAGCACCTGTGCAAAATTAAACACTAAAACTCTGAATGCAAAAAACGATGTGAAAAAAAAAGCGTGATGATGATATTTACCTCTGGCCCTCTGACTACCACCATGCTGGCTCCAACCTCTCCAACCACGTTATGAACCAACACGGTTTTTCCCACTCCTGGAGGCCCCACCAGGAGCACACCTCTGGGACAGGACACTCCCAGGGAGTTGAGGGTGTTTGGATAGAGGAGTGGCAGCTGCAGCATCTCTCTCAGGGATGCACTCACCTGCAGTAAGGTAAAAAATGAATAAATGAACAGTAAATACTCAACACTGCAAATGAATATGAGAGAGGTCATAACAGTAAGTTTAAGCTGACCTCCTCTAGTCCTCCCAGTGGGACTGTGTCTTGGTCCTGCAGCTGACTTCTGTAATGTCGGACGGTCTGGATGCCAGCTATCTCCACACCAGTCTTTGAGATGATGACTCCAGCATTGATGGAGTCTGGATTGATACTGTCTATAACAACGTACTTGATCTCTATATCAAAAGCCTCCAGGCTTATAACATATCCCTTGTGGACATAAACACCTCTCAGCATGTCCTTAACAAGCTCGTGGATAAGCCGAGGGGGTGTGTGTTTCTTAAAATCCATACTCTGGACCACCACAGTTATTTTAACACCTTTAAGTTTGGGGCAGGGAACAGGCGTGAGTTGATCCAGGTCCACGTTTAAGTGTCCGGGGAGCTGAAACATCAGATTTGGCGTGAAACATTTCAGGTCCATCTGCAGAAAGCCCTCAGCCAGGTCAGCCCGGGGCCAGGCGGTGCACAGGCAGCTGCCTCCGGGGACAGACACCAGGAGAGGAGAGCCCAAGTTCAGACCCAGAGACGACATTAAGCCCGGGCCGAGCCTGCACCTCTGAGAGCCTCGGTCTGAGGGCTCAACAGACAACAGCCTCAGAGACGTCATTGTCCTTCAGCAGCTACTAATCAAACATGCCTTTTAAGCCCAGAGAGGCGGAGAAGTTTAGTTACACAGATGCAGCGTGGAGTTTGGCTACTAATGAGCTATTTTCTACAATAACCTCTTATAAATGCGTTCATTATTGCTGGACTAAAGCTTCGACATAATAACTTACTTGAAAATGGTCGACATCAATCAGTGGCAGCTCAAATTAATCAATATAGCCATGAGTACAGCGGTTATAGAGGGTGACAGCGTCCTAGCAGCTAATGTTTACAAATTCCATGTGCAACAGTTAAAACAAGATGGCCAACAAAAAACATTCCTCTGTGTGGGGAATCTGGAAGTTTCCAATGGTCACTTTATATTTAAATAAAATAAATATTTTTAAGCTATAACCGTGACTACAATATTATTAATTAAAATTACGATGTAAATTTAATACTTAAAATCTAAACATTCGGGAAAAATCTATTACTTTAGATAACGGAAGTGAGGAAATGTCATAGTCGGCCAACATTTTCTTCTGTTTTTTGACGCCACCCTCCGGTCAGAAAAGAAACTGCACTCAATTTTAAAAAAATACCAATTCTCATTACAAGTACTACTTTTACACAGTTTATTTAAATGACAAAGGAAACAAGTCGGCATGTGTATTTTGAAATAATATTTTTGACCCCCGTTGCTAATTTTATCATGTTAATTCAGTCTTTAATTCGCAGATAAACAACTAGTTTATCTGCTTCATGGGTGGCTATGAGTACAGTCACGTGGTTGCTATTTATATATAAATGGAGCAGCAGTGAAATAGAAACTGTGGAGGGCTGTCTGTCCTTCTGCAAGAGCAGACGGACACCACACAGGTGACCCTGCTGCTGAGGGGAAGTTGAACATTTAACCTGGTCTTTCTGAAAACCTGAAAGGCAAGTTACTCCTCTAGTTTCTGAATTTATAGTGAATGAATGAAAGGTGTAGAAGCAATGACACTGATTGGCTGTGATTCTGTTAATGAATGACTGACTGAACAAATGAATGAATGAATGCCGTATTAGACCCTATACTTCTGTCTTATAAATCAAATCATCCAGAGTTTTCTGCTATTATTGCTGCTGTATTAGAAGTTGTTAAACTTGTGTGGGGTTTTTTTGTTTTTTTTTTGTCATAAGGTAATGTATTTTCAAATAAAGGTCAGTACATGAAAGCTTTTCCCAGTTTTCGTTGTGTAGAAGGCTGTTTTTTTCATGTGAGCTCTTAGTTGTCTCCTCCAGGCCCGCAGCGTTTTCTCTGAGCACCGACTCCTCTGCCCCTGCTCACAGGAACAAGGCCAGACTTGGCAGAGTTTCCCTTCGTGCCGTCATAATTCCAGATCTCGCGAACAAGCCTGTGGTGTGTAATCGTCCCCGGGCCTTAAGAGTGCATGGGTTGTGTCCTGCACGACTGAAATGTCACTCAGCTGTCTGTAGGCCTTGCAGCACAGGCGGCCCAAGTGTGCCACTGGAGGGGGGGGATTCAGGACCCGTTCGAGGAGATCAAAATGTTCTGTGTCATTTAACAACAGATGCAGAAGTAGTGCTAAACCTACCACCTGTCTCTGCTGTTTTGTTTTCATAGTAAAGAGCCAGCAGGAGTCCTAGGGAGGACGCCCAGTCAGTGGCCATGTCGACCCTTCTGCGCTCCATCACCAGCTCCTGTCTCGTTTTGTCTCATAGACGTGTCCATCAGAAAGTGCTGGGAAAGAGGCATTTCAGGACTTTCCCTGTGTTATGGGACCAAAAGGCTTCCAGAGGTAGGAAATGGACAGCTCTAACAAAATCACTCGGCTTAACCTTGCAGCCTTTCTAGCTGCGTTTGCGTGCTGTCTCTCTGGGTTTGGATTTCCTCCATGTCTGAGTTGTGAAATGAGAGCATAACAGTTCACTCAAGGACGCTCTTCTTTTGGCTTAGAGCGGTGAAAATCTCCTCAGATCATGAAAAGTTTTGCAGCAGATTGCCTGAGAGGTTCCGAAAATAGACAAAGCTGTTGTGAAACAAGCTGAAGGCGCTGCTAACATGTAAGAAAACATGAGAGGTCAGTCAGAGGTGACATGTCAAATCTTAACTGCTGCCTGGCTGATTCTGTTAAGCGATATAGTTTATGCAGTCAGTTTGCAGAGCACAGGTCACAGAGTGTTTGTGACAGTTTTATGGGTTACAGAGAGCTTTTAACAGTGATTTTTTTTTTCAGTGTCTTCAAGGGTGCAGGCCTCTATCTGAGTGGGTGGTGGCTTGGCGCCAATCACCTGCTACTTATGTCACCGTGATGGCGAGGTCACCACGCCATGTACGGACAGAAATCTGTAACCCGACGCTGTTCCCAGCCACGCAGTCTCAGCTGCACATGCATGCTCTGCTGTGTGGCCGCATTAAAAACAAACCATTTCCCCTTGTTTTTCCTTCAGTATTTGTGGGGCAGATGTTTGTTTGTTTTTTTTTAAATGAGACCTAATGAGCTGCAAGCTTCACCAACAGCTTGTGTGTGTGTTCAGGTGTCCCCTATAAGGATCTGGTGGTTGGAGTTCCTAAGGAGACGGTACAGAATGAGCGCCGTGTGGCGCTGTCACCTGCGGGGGTCCAGGCTCTGGTCAAACTGGGCTTCAAGGTCCAGGTTGAGACTGGAGCTGGTGACGAATCCAAATTCTCTGACCAGCAGTACAGAGATGCAGGAGCCACCATCACTGACATCAAGGGAGCGTTTGGCTCTGATTTGGTCCTGAAGGTTGTACACATCATTTTTTTTCTGCTAATTAGAATTCTCCACAACATTTTAGGTACGCATGTCAACGAATATGAGGCTGCACTTTTTGACTCACTTGTTTAACATCTTTTCACTGGGTTCAGGTCCGAGCCCCCAGTTTGACCGAGGCGGATCTACTGAAGTCCAAATCCACGTTGGTGAGCTTCATCTATCCAGCACAGAACCCAGACCTTATGTCAAAGCTGTCAGAGAGGCAGAGCACTGTGCTGGCCATGGACCAGGTGCCCAGAGTCACCATCGCACAGGGCTACGATGCACTCAGCTCCATGGCTAACATTGCTGGGTAAAGAAAAAAGTTGATTAACAGATTCACTCAGAGATTTCTGATTACACCAACTTGGATTTTTGTTTTGTAGATACAAGGCTGTGGTTCTGGCTGCCAACCACTTTGGCAGATTTTTTACAGGACAGATTACAGCTGCAGGAAAAGTACCTCCAGCTAAGGTAACTTTCTGCCCGGTCTCCACGTCAGCACTGATTTCCATCTTTAATGTTTTCTTTCACAATTAAGATGTCTAACGTGGACTTCACATCTCCTGGTACAAAAGTGTGTTTTTGTTGTATGCAGGTTCTGGTTATTGGAGGTGGAGTGGCAGGTTTAGCAGCAGCGGGGGCAGCCAAGTCCATGGGAGCCATAGTCAGAGGATTTGACACCAGGTACGAGATGAAAAGGAAAAAACACGTAATTTTTCAGGCCGCAGACTTGGTGTTGATGGTTTAAGAGTTTGACGATAAGCTCGACTGTTTGTTGTCTCTCAGACCAGCGGCTCTGGAGCAGTTCAAGTCATTTGGAGCTGAGCCTTTGGAAGTAGACATCAAAGAGTCTGGTGAGGGGGTCGGAGGTTACGCCAAAGAGATGTCAAAGGAGTTCATCGAGGCAGAGATGGCTCTTTTCGCCAAGCAGTGTAAAGATGTCGACATTCTTATTAGCACGGCTCTGATTCCAGGTCAGTCGCTTTTGTTTTTATGTTTGCAGCTTCATCAAACTGGATTAGGCTTTTCCTCACTAACATTGAAGAAAATAACAGATGTATTATGGGGTGTTTTTATTACTCTGACATTAATTTTTTTTTGAGTTGCAAGGTTATAGATTCAAATGAACTGATGAAAACTCTGAATATTACCACTCATCTCTGCAAGTGTGCTGATTTTTGTTGCCTGGGAACTCTTAATCCTCACTGACAGCGGCGCTGCCTGCCCGTAACAGATACGTAAAACATTAGGTTTGCTTGTGAACATAAAGTTGACCATCTAAGGGCTCGCATGTGTTTTCAGGAGTTGGTGGGAGCTGAAACAAAGCTGAAGATAACATTTATTGATCCCACAGGAGGGAGGGCTGTAAAATTCATAAGCAGACATAAAAAAATGAATCAATTAATACTGTATGTACTCAAGTACCCAAAACTGTGCAGTGTATATAGAAACACAATATATACATAAATCCACAGTCACCAGGTTCACGGCTATGTGGAGGAATGACCTGCAGTAATGTTCCTCTCTGCACTGAAGATGCAGGAATCTTCTCCAGAAGTTACACAGCATTAGAGTGGAGTGAAAGGGGTGGATGTATTGTCCATCATAGGTGTCTGTTTGACTCACATCCCGGTGTCCCCATCGCCCTGGTGGTTTCCATAGACGGCTGAGGATGGAGTCGGCTGTCATAATCAGTCTGTTCCTGTCCTTGTCCATACCTCCACCTGCCCAGCAGATGATGGCCCAGAGCTTGGCTCAGACCACCAAGGTGTCATAGAAGGTCCTCAGCAATCCCCCTGCACACACTGAGGGACTCCAGCCTTCTCAGCAGGAGGAAGTGACTTCAGCCCTTCTCCCACAAGTCATCAGTAGTGCTGGACTGGTCCGGTTTATTGTTCAGTGTTGTCCAGTTCCAGCCCTCGAGGGCCGCTGTCCTGCATGTTTTAGACATTCCCTGCTTCAGTACACCTGATTCAAATTCTTTGATCACCCTCAGCTTGTCATCGAAGTGTGCACAGTTTGGTTGCTGAGGCATTCGTTTGAATCAGGTGTGTCGAAGCAGGGAAACTTCTAAAGCATGCAGATCTCGAGGACCAGAACTGGAAAACACTGGTTTAGATAAACACCCATATATTACATTACATTTAGCGAATACTTTTGTCCAAAGGTACTTACAGTTGAACAACTGAACATACATGTTTTCTGGACCTATGCAAGGACTGGGAGAAGATCCCAACTCCGCTGGGAGGGACCGAGTGGACAGACTGGAGAAAGATTTTTTTTTTTTTTCAAAAACCATCTAATTTATTTGGAGAAACAATTATAAACTGTTAAATAAATTCTTCATATTATAAATTGCACCAATAAAAGAAGTCAAAGTAACATAGCTGCCATCACATCCAGACAGGAAGATCTTGCTAAGTACCAAACCAGGAACCGTCTTGCTGTGAGGCGGCAGTGCTAATCACCACGCCATCGTACCGCTGTATATTTAAACTTGACCACAATCTCAGTGTACAAAACCTGGATGTTCACTGGAGCACTAGGATCGCCATCTCTTTCGCCTTTTTGGAGTTTTATACGGGGATTTTCTCACACCAGTCTTTTGTAGGTTTCCCTCAAACACACAACCAGCAGTGTCATCAGACCACCTAAAGGTGTGAGTGGTTTGTCTTGTATGTGGATTGTGAAGAGGACAGGTGAGAGTAGCACCCTCTGGGGCTGACCCCCGTACTGCAGACCACCCCACCAGAGATTCAGACAGCCTCACGTATTGTGGTCTGCTGAAGAGCTCGTCAATGGAGCCTGCAGGAGAACCTGCTCCATCCATCCTCTCCTGCAGCAGTACCAGTTGGATGGTGTCAAAAGGACTGGAGAAATCAAAGAACACGACACCAGCACTCCCACTGGTCTTCAGGTGAAACTGCATCTGGTGCAGCAGGTCGACAATGGCGTCATTAACAACATTGATCAAAACTGGAGAATTTACAATGTCTGGTGGCCAGGCGCTTGACACTACTAATACTTCAAGTAAACTCTGATTCTGCATTGTTTCCAATTACGTAAGAGGAAATGAATATCTTATGTGTGAGGGTTATACGTAATTATTCACACAAACTGTATACATATGGATAAATAAACAGTTGGTAGAATAAACTGTTAGTTCTTGCTGCTGTAAACCTAATCACTACCTACTTTTTCAAATGAAAAGTTTGAAGTCATATTTGGATAACATTAGTTAATTAATGGGTAGCATTTGTTTTCTGTACAGAGTATATTTATAGTTTATACTTCTTAACATTTTCACAAAGTTACTTGGTATTTGGCAGGCCAGGTTTGTCATTTTTTCCCCTTTCTTTTATTCACAAGCATTTTTAGTCTGATTTTGATGTAGTGGTGTTAAATGCTTATTCCACGAAACTAAAGAAAAAAGCCTCTTTGTCATTGACCATTTAAATTAATATAAATCCTTATGGAAACATTCATTAGTCTTTGTGGATTTTCACTTGGACACACTGTTCTTATGTCATGTTGGGCGCCAAAACAAACCCCAAAATGCTCTGCCAAAATACCAGACTGGAGCCCTCAAAACATCGGGCTGGGCATCAGGTTCCAAATTCAAAACCATAAATGTTTTGAAAGCTGCATATGATAACAATCTGAAAGGATTTTACCAAAATCTAGTTAGGTGTATGCGGGATGCAAAGGCAGTCACAGGACCGGCTTACATTTATGCCAAATCCAATTATAAAACTATTTTAATACGATACACTCCCTACTAACAACGACCTCTGAACCAGTAGGAAGCAACAACCTGATGAGTTTTAAGTATTTTCTGGCTTGTTAAGGCAAAAAAAAAAAAAAAAAATTAATTGCTTCTTAGCAGATTTATTGCTTTGTGCATGGCAAAAACTTGCCATTTAAAATCTGCGCCTAATGTCTCACCCTGTGCAAGCATATTAGTAAATTAGTGTTTGATTGGCAGGCGTAAAGTGATCTTTGTCCCCACACTGCTGACTATGTAAGGGCTTTCCTTTCATAGTTTATATTCAGGGAGGGTAATATTTAAAATTATCACTGCAGAGGGAATTATTAAGGTTCCTACTTGTATTTCAAAGCTCATTATGCCTTGTGTTCAATACCAAAAAAGCAGATTTTGATTATTGTGTTAGACAACGCCGATATTGTTGTGTTAAGGGAGTTAAGCTCATCCATCCATCCATCCATTTTCTATACCCAGTGAATCCATCTATAGGGTCCCAGGGGTCCCAGGTGATAGGCAGGGGTACAGCTTGTACAGGTCACCAGTCCATGGCAGAGGATGTTTTCAATTAATTCAAATTTGATTGGATTGTAGTGTTACCAAATATGGTGGAAGCAGTGATGCATCACAACATTTACATCCTTTATTTGCTTTCTTTCTTTTTTTTTTTTTTAAAAGAAAACATGAACAGATGTTTAGGTGTAAACGGTTGCTTGTTTGTAACCCAGTGCTCTTGTTAGGTGACTTTGGTCGTTACTGAGCAGGTTGAGCTAGCATCTGTCGACCTCTGTAGTTTAGGAAACTTGCCCACAGAAGTGGACCCTCGCATCAGCCCTCTTTATGATAGCATAACAACACTTTCATCTGCCTGTTATAGTGAATCTGTCTCTTCATGTGGTTTCACTCAGTGATTTCTGTTACTGGGTTGGACGTTACGTGACTTTTGACGTGTCAACAGCGCCGCCATTTTGAAAAGTGCTACTTTCGTCCGCAAGCTAGGCG
>JAOWBL010003050.1:0-12775 GCA_028564865.1 Zenarchopterus dispar | reverse complement strand
ATGGTGTGAAAAAGAAGGGAAACATCTAAAACATGCAGGACTGCGGCCCTCGAGGACTGGAGTTTGAGACCCCTGGTCTAAATTATACTAAAAATAGAATATGATTCATTTCTAATGAATCATAGAAAAAGAAAGTATTCTTGTTATTCTTGACTTATCTGTTATTCTTATGACTTGTCTGTCCAACAAAAATGCTAGACAAAACTTGGTCAAGTAACAAGTCGACTGAAGCACAGCATAACTTCAAGAGAACTTTGCATAAACAAACTGATAATAACATAGTAAAAAAAACACCCATTTGAAGTTATTCCTGCTAAAAGGAAACTTTGTGGGATAGTCCTGTTTCATGACTTATGTTTTTAATGTTTAGCAGTTCTGAGTCATTAAAGTAAATTCTTATTACAAATATTTCATGTTTTTGCTTACTGTGAACTAGGAAAATATTCATTTTTTTGATTCTGACTCTCTTAAGTCTCCAGGTGTAGGATATGAATAATTGACAATTAATCTCAAGTGAGATACATCTTCCTCCACTCAGGTTCCCAGAGCACAGTAAAGGAGAACATCAGAAGTGCATTTGTCATTTCTCTAGAGTGTAAGCAGAGAAAAAGTCTAATAAATCAATAAAGAGATTATTTCTGAGTTTTTTTTGGGGGGGGTTGCATTGTCTGCAGTAATTTTTGAGGTCAATAAAAATATTATACAAGTTACTGTACACATTGTTTTAATGTCACATTAATATTAACATTAGCATTGAGTATTATTTACCTTCTTAGACAAGGCCTTAAACACCCCCCAGAACAGTTTCCTAGACAAGTGGAGTTCTTCCTCAGAGGCCAAAACCTGGTCACCCTGCCTGCCAGCTTGGGAGTAATACTTCCACCTCTGCTCGTAATGATTGGTTAAGAGCTAAAAGATGAAAGCATAGAAAAAAATCATCTTGACATTTACATTTCACAACTTCAATTTATGTACTCACCTTCAGTGGTATTTTGCTGTGGTCTGTAAGATGAAGAACATCAAAGACAAGACGTCGGAGAAGAGGCTGCATCACAGATGGACGAAGTTTACTGAGGACACCAAAGAGCGAAGAATTAGTCATGCAAAAATACACCATGTCCATCACTGCAAATACACATACAACAACCAGAGTTTTGGCTAATTAGCATATTTCAGAGGGTGACAAATATTCAGATGGGCAAGAAGTGATTATTTTCAATAAATTATGTCTGAATGAGGAAAACTAGGCTCCATGGTGAGTAAATACAACAACTGAGATTCCTGGTAGGCTGAATGGGAGGAATGTTTTTTTAAAGAAAGACTTAAATGATCTCACAGAGGAAAAGAAAAGTATTCCACTCAAAACCCATAAAGGTTAGTCATCCAGTATAATATATAGTACTACTAGGAACTGCGGTTTACTCGGTATGTACCAGTTAATCTGATGGTCTTTATTTCTCAGCATATCTGATTAATATAAGTATAAAAATAATATGATAATCTATACAAAAAAACCCAAAACACTTGGCAGAAATTAAAAAAAAAAAAATGTCCCTGAAACTCTTCAGGTGAAACAGCATATCCTTTATTAACATAATTACTCTTCAAAAAATGAGTTTTGATGGTTTGCTGAAACATTTTTAGTGACCTGATGCCTGTCTGTCGTAGCAGCTTAAGGTCCTACCTGGACAAAGCCAACAAGCAGTCCTCAGTCCTGTCTCTCTGAGCCTTGGTCAAGCTAAGAGCCCTTGAGAGCCGATAGATGGCTTGGATGAGAGAATCAACCAGCAAAATATGATCCTCTAAATTGTGGAAAAGTGATGAATATTTGGTGAGAAGGGGAAGAACAGCTGTACACAAATATCTATTGAGGGCCAGGGCCATATCAGTGGATCCTAGGTCAGCCTGCAATTAAAAAGAGAGAAGCCCAACTTTAAATAAAGTAAAGAGAAACTAGCAACTTAAAAAAAAAACACAAGGTCATACTTTCCTATGCTACATAACAATTCCTTTCATACATTTAGAAAACATATTTAACAAGGACACATTTTATATAAACATAATTTCCTCTTCACATACACTATTTGGGTGTTTAAAGTGATTATCACCTCAAAATTTAGAAATACTACAACCCTTTCACTCCAGAAATTCACAGGAATGAAAAAAAAATGTCACACTGTAAGCCATTTAGATTTGCAAGATAGGTTTGTCACAGACCAAGCACAGAGCAGAGATCATTAGTCATCAATTGTACCCGTTATCTCCACTTAACTTAAACCATGCTGCTTCCTATAGCATTACATAGAACGCTCTAGAAAATCTGTCCTGCCTCATGCCATTTCTCTGTACAAAAGCTCACCTATGTGTGACAGGTTTGTGATCCATTTTTATTTTAATTTGGCATGTGGACTCTTTTTGCAAGTTATTTCCATTTCAATTCGCACAGACCGATTCCTTTATCTGCAAATATTTGTTTGTATTTTAAATGTATTCTTTCTATTTAATATTTTTCATCCTGGACTTTTGTGCTTTAGTTTTGTGAAGTTTCTGTATTTTATGTCTTTTGCTTCTGTAATGAATTTCCCATATGGGATGAATAAAGTTTTTTTTATTGTAGTTGCAGTACTTCAACAAAGACAAGTTGAAACTTGTGGGTTTTTTTTGTTGCTTTGTCAATAACAATAAATCATTATTTCAACTAAAAGACCTTACTCCTTGTTGTAATTTTCTTTTTTTTTTCTAGTCAGAATCTGAACATTATACGTTCCCACTTGTTACACCAGATCTGAGCATTACAAAAACAAACTTATAACATTCACAGCCACATAAGCAACATTATGTTATGATGTTGGGTTTTCGTTGGTTTCTGCTTATTTGATTCCTTCTGTGTTCTCCTGTTTTATTGTTTTCTTGAGTGCTTTCTTGAGGAATTTTGGATCTCTGTTTTGTATCTTTATTTCCTGTTTTATCTTGAAAGTGTTTTCTCTGTGTGGCTCCAACAAAAGCTCCTCAGAGATGCAGATATTGAAAGAACTGACTATAGCATTGCTCTATCAGTTCGGTAATATGAGCTGTCAGTCCTTGTACTGAATGCTCTTTCATATGATAATCTGCTTCAAGGATTTTTTGGAATGATTTGGAATCAAAATACATTTGAATTATAGAAAAAGCTGCACAACGATCTCAAAAGAGGCACAACCTGCAAATCAAAGGGATGGGGCAGAGTCCAGCGCACGCCACCCCACAAAACTAGCTGCTACAAATAAGTCTAAATAATTAGGAATCTGATGCTGCAATCATTAATTAAGTTCATATTGTGGAGGATTTTTCAGTAATCCCAGCAATGTTTTGGTATGGATAAGCTGAAGAAACAGGGACAGGAAGGCAGTGAGGTAGGATTTTGTTTTCTGTGGCAACGCTTCAATTATTTCATCAATCCCCCCTCAAATATTACGCTAAATCTCTCAAGCAGATGTAAGGGCAACAGAAAAGCTCACAGTGTCAAGAGAAACAGCTGCCTGAATGTCATGCAGAAAGCCAACTTCCAAAAGGTGGAGAAGAAAACTCTGGTTCTCAATGCCATAAACTCGATCCAGGAACAGAACCATAGCAGCTTTGTGGTCTGGGCAGAATACTGTAGACAGATCAGGGTCAACCAGCAAGCCACCTAGACAAAAATAAATAAAAATAAAAAAATAAAAATAAAAAGAGATTAACTCCTATAACGCAGCTCTTATCAACATATATAATATGTAACATATCATTGTACATATAAATATTCTCAAGTTTCTAAGGACCTTTTCACAATAAGGCTGTATCCTAATGCTCCCATGTTAAGATTGAAGCTGTCAGATTTAATATAAATGACATAAAAATAAGAAGCTAGTGAAGGTCATTTCTTAATATATACTACTGCTACAATATTTATCTGGTCAATTTAACCTTTAGACAGTGAAGGCAGCTGGAAAGGAATGCTGATGACCCCTTCAAGATCCTGAAGAGGGATAAGTGATTTCAGAATGGCCCTGATGCGGATGGCTTCTCCTTTCCCTCCTTGGATCAACTGAACAAAATTCAGAAAGACACTGGTTAGTAATTTAAAGTTTAACAGCATATAGAATTATAGGAGGACTACTATAGGAGGATAATAGCATTACATGTATATACTGTATGTTTATTAACATTTCCTTGTTTTCTGATCCTAAGAGTCTTTTATGGGAAACATTGAATTAATTTGATCTTACTTGAGTACTGTAGTGTTACTCTATAAATAGTTCACCTAGAACTAAACATAAGCCAGTACTGGCCTTTTACATATTGTTACAGGACCATAATAAAAAATAGGACCAAAAGGATGTTATGGTGGTGTTTCATTTGACTTCCAAAGGCTGCTATCATTAAAAAAAAGTGGACAGGTAAAAATAAATAGTGCATAAAAGGTTATAATTATTTGATTGGTATTTACAATGGTGAAGCCTATAGGGAGACACTTACATGCATTTCTGGAGCACAACGCCCCAGCAAGTCAATAAGAGCCGAGTAGAAGGTCATGATGGCATGGCCCATATGAATAAGATCATCGTCATTGTCTTGCACAGCATCTCTGTAAGAGGAATCAATAATGGCAGTCAGAAGTTTTTAATACAGCTCAATAAGAAAAAAATTAAATGAGTAAATCAGTCTGCACAGTGTCATTTTGATAGATTTTAACATGCCCTGTGTTTTTGTATATCCTCAAAAACTGGAAGTACCTTAACTACATTCAAAAATCTTAAAACACATGTCGGCATGTATATAATACTGACTGTGTCCTTAGGAACTGGTGATTGGAGAAAGGCCCATCCAAGGAAGGGTCCTCAGAGATACCAATTGCTTCCTTCATTGCCTCCAGAAGTCCATTACCCACATCACCTCTCAGTGCAGGGCCAAAACACTCAGGCCGACGGATCAACAACCGCAACACCACATAAGCATTATTTTCCACACTTTCACCTTCAGTCAAGGATAGTACAAAGGGTAAAATGAATGAATAAATGAATGAACAAATGAACGAACGAATATGAATTTTGTGTGGAAAAGCACTAGACATTTTAGGGCAGTCATATGTACAAACTTCATGCTGTTTCATCCAAATCAGCCAAAATAAGGCTTTTATTGGATTTGTAGAACAGGAAGCTGATAAACTGATGGTAGCAAGAGGATCAAAGCTTAATGATATCTAAATCAATATAAAACAACTCAAAGACTGTATAAAAAAGAATTGAAAGTATATTACTGAGGTACAGTACAGAAAGCCAAAGGCATTTAGCTGCACTATAAATACCTTTAAGGGCTGAGTGTACAGTACAGAGGACTTTTGGGCACTGTTTCAGAAAGCACAATCAGCAGTATTGTAAATGACCTCTATTACAAATAGCTAAGATTGGTGGCATGAAACAATGCCCCTTTCATATGACTTAACTTTAACATTTTGCTCCTGTAGCACTGTAATAAATTCTACAAGAAATAATCACTATAAAATGAAAAGTAAATAACATACTGAAGTATAGTCAGATAATTAAAACTGATGGTGAAAATAGACTGAACTTTTTAATTTAAACCAGCATAGAATAACTTCTCAAACAGTTATTGACAATTTTGGTAGTCTCTGCAGATGAGGAAAGCAGAAACTTAAACACACCATTGCAGAAAACGGCAAAACGTAGAAAGTCCAGATAACGCTCTCCTTTCACAGGGTTCCAGCCAATATCAGTGTAGCCTTTTGCCACTAGAATTGAACAGCTCTGAAGACAACAGCCAGCAAGGTAGTGAACCACCTGGACAGTAAATTAGATATTATCAGAAACAAATTTCTTTGTTACAAAGTGCAAGAGCAGATGTTTTTATTTTATACATAGTTTTTAGTATGAAAATACTTAGTATTTAATTTTATGTTCCTGCATCCTTCTTACAACCCTGGCTAATTTCTAAGTAGTACTACTGAAATGAAGAAATGTTTAAAATATGCCTGTACTATTTTTTTCCACCAAGAGATCAATTAGAGACCCTAACCTTCTCTAAGTCGGGTTCCCTCAGAGACAAGGCCAACTCGTTATTATCCATAACAGAGGCTGCTGCCACATCAAGGGGAGTGGAGCCACGCATGGATGGTGATGCTAAAAGGTAAAGACATAAAATATTATAAATATAAAAAGAAATGATGCATAACCTCATGTGATGAATGTCTAAAATTCACATAAACACAAACCAGAACAGTGACGACATTTACCTAGCCCAACACTGCTGTTCTCCAACAAGTAACTGAGGTGGTCAAACATTGCTCCCTGATTTTGGCGACTAATGCGGCAAAAGTAACACAGGAAACGACAGCAGCTTGCCACCATCTTGGGAAAGGCAACCTCCTAAGACATGAAATGAAATTCATATAATGTTGGATCACCAATTAATGATACAAATATTTTAAGACATCAATAAAATTTGAGCTTTTTTTAAACTCCTATTCTAACATATTCATACATTTCTGAAAAGGCATGGACAAGAATCAATTTCACACTACCTTTGTTTAATTGCATCTATGTTATCACTATGACATTTGATTAATTACTCACCTTTGACTCTCCCTCACCCAGAACATTGACCATCACTTCCATCACAGTCTCATGCATACCCAGTGCCCTCATTAAGTTAGGGTGTTGATAGAAAAGTTTATTATTCATAATATCTCTGTACCAAAAAAGACACAAAAAGTAGAAATACATTGACATATATGTATTAGAAAATTGCCAAAAACAAGAAGTGCTAAAAGAAGAAGATCATGTACTATAATTCTCTCCATACCCAAGTTTTCTCATCATCAATTTCTCTTCTTCTTTGCCCATGCGGACACTGAGGAGTGAGCGGATTTGGCCAAGGGAGGATAAGAGTGCCATGGCATCCTCTGCTGAACACTCGCTGATTGTATATGCTTTTGAGAGAGGTTCCTCCATTTGTCCCTTGAGGCCTTGATACTGACGATGCAGCAACGAGAAGATCGCCCTAACCAGTTCAGGGTCTTCAATCTCATTCTCCTGAGCCCAGCACACCATCGTCTCTGATATCAACTGTTTGAGGGACTCTTCAGATATATCAGGAAGTAAGAAGTTGTGATAAAAGAATCTTTCTACACTTGTGTTTAAAGCAGAAGAAAAAAATCTTTGATGATTTGTTGTTTTAGAATAGATTTTTTTTTTTTTTTGGTCTTTTTGTGAGCGATTTCTTTCTTTTTTTTAGATTAAAGTAGACATCTCTCTATAGGTGGATAGGTACAAAAAACAAAAGAACAATTCTCAAATTATAACAAGTTATCACTGTGGGGAGGCTGGGGTTTCCATTGAATGGTGTATTGCAAATGAGTATAATTCTCGCAAATTGTTGTCCAAAATGTTGTCCAAAATTTCTTTTACATGCTATCTCGTCCTTCAAGACATCTGCTCAAATCAAACAATAAAATTTTGACTTTGAGGAAGATGGGCAGAAACATTTTTAGTTTTGGACAAATTGATATATTACAGCTCCCACTTCCACTGTTGTGAAAATAGGCAACAGAAGATGAAGGTTGTGGATGATCATTAAAATGGTCCTATTGTCTGGTTATATGACTGACTACATCACATCCAGTGATGCCGGGGATGAGCACATGCAAAAAAGTGTTTCTATTACACTTTCACTCTAAACTGGACTTCAAATACACCTGAAAAATCATCTCATGAAAGCATAAAAATATTTTAGACTTTTTTTTCAAATTCTACATATTTCCATTACAGGTTTGTCTTTGTGATATTTAGGGTTTGCGCAATTCCAGTGGGAAAGGAAACTCACTACATGAATCAAATTCCAGAAAACACAATAGTGCATTTATACTTCTCAACCCACTTACTACTCTAAATAAAATATTTTTGTATAATAAAACACCATAAGTATTTGTTTATCATTTGATTCCAGACAGCAAAATGTTCCCATGTGCAAGTAAATAACAGAATGTGCAAAGTGAGAAAAGAACCTGCACTTACTGGGACTATGTGGTCTATAATTCTCCATTTCTGTGGGTGTCCTCTTAAGTCTAATAACTCTTGCCACTACATTAAACAGGTGGTCTTTTAAGGACATTTCAGCATCATCTTCTTCCTCTGAGTCAAAGTCAATTTTGGTGCCTGCACAATGATGGCAAAAAAAGATGGCATTTTCTCAATAGAGTTTACATTATGTTTTATCATAGTTTGCTGGTTTAATGAAAATGAAAACTGAATCAGTAAAAGATAAGCAATGCTATCACCACAGTCTGTGTTCAGGAGGTTGTGGAAGTCTTGTAGGAGATGTTTGATTTCTTCTGGACAGGGACAGTTCTCTTCCTGCTCATTCTCTCTGAAGCTTAACAACATACTCATCTTTTGATATGGCATAAAGGAAAGACATAGGAAAGAAGATTGTAACAAGTAGATAAGTAAACTGTAAACATACAGTATATGATTCATTGTGTCTTGTAGGCTTTTTCTATAAAAGCGTAAAGCTAAATGAACTTTGCACAAATGAAACCTAGCATTTGTATATAATAATACACAACACATGATGCTACTTTAATCTTTTCAACCTGTTCCAGTGGAGGCAGGCGAAACTCCTTAGTCTTGCGAGCAGTGAGTGCTGCAGACATGTTGAGTGCCTGCATAACCTGAGTATAACGTAGACGCTGGTTCTCCTGCAGCTGATGCACAAAGTTGTCAGAGAATGCAATCACAGCTTCTACCCTGTGGCGCACCTGGCAATCACTCAAGTAGGACAGCAGGTGGCAGAGCTAGAAAGAAAAAAATGTAAAACATTCTCTTGTGATTAGTTTTACCTGTTTACAAGAACATAACAAGACAACATCTGCTGTCCAAACAAAATAACAAAGATTTTTTTTTTTTAAGGAACATGCCAGAAATTATGTTTATTGGGTGATTCACCTCAAGCTTGACAGCTTCTGGAAGCTTCATTTGAAGAAGTCCTTGTTTAATGGTTTCATCTTTTATGTCGCTCCCATTTGCCTCTTGTTCATTATCTCTAGCATCCTCATCCTCCTCATCTTCCTTGAGACTATTAGCCTTTATTGAGAACATACTTGGGTCCATCAGTCTAAGAACTTTCTCAAGGTCTTCATCTCCAAACACCCCCATAACCAGGAGACTGTACAGCAGTCTTAATAAAGGAACAAGGAGAAGTTCAACATTGCCTCCTGCAGGATACCTCACAGACTGGCCCACAGCTAAAACTCCAGCAGTCAGCATTTCCAATGTCAGATTCTTCAATATGTCCAGAGGAATTTCTGGACTGTCCGTGTTTTCAGCTGCAACTTCTCCCTCTATCCCATCACCTCTGATAAAACAAGGAGATGAAAAATGTATCTGAGGTTTTAGGGATGTGCTACAGCCTGTGCTGGGAATTCCCCCTAGTATCTGACCATTCCCTCCATCAAGACGACAATTAAGAGGTCTTTGATAAAGGGAAACTTCCCTGGCTTGGTCAGTCATTGGAATGACATATTCATGGTTCATCATGAGGCATGCTGTCATGTGGCTGTTCAAATAGACCTAGCGAACAAAAATAGTAGCCATTAATTCAACAATTTTCTAATTTTCAAAATTTGTAATCTATCATCAATATTATCCAGAAAGAAGGAATTCTGACACACATATACCTGAATAAGCAGCTGATAATATGCATTTCGGAGTGGGCCACAAAGGCGAGGACTCTGAATAGCATAAAAGAGCTGTGACTGGTCAAGGTAACTGCAAAGTGCATGGCAAACTCTGGTGTTGCAGAGGGCACATAAGGAGCAGTAGAGGAGAAGGGTATTGTGGTGAAAGGTGAAGAGGTCATCAAGTTCAGCCAGTTCCAGGATGTCAATACATCTATATGAATGT
This sequence comes from Zenarchopterus dispar, assembly GCA_028564865.1. NCBI lineage: Eukaryota > Metazoa > Chordata > Actinopteri > Beloniformes > Zenarchopteridae > Zenarchopterus > Zenarchopterus dispar. The sequence goes on along the minus strand of JAOWBL010003050.1, from coordinate 2,840 downwards.
AATAAAAACAAAGAAAAAGTTTTTCTTTAAAACTGATTGCTGAATTCTTGGAAAAAAAAACCTCAGACCACAACAGAACAAGAAATATGAAAATAAATACAACATAAATATGAATAAAATCAACCCTAAGATCACATATGAAATCCTAACTCTTTAACCTGCTCTCATCAGGGATCTGAAGGGTCATGACTTGTTGGGACTGATAGCATTGGATTCTCCAGCCATGGCGCTCATCTGGACGATCTACCAACACCTTTGACACACTGTCTGGTACCCTTGTCCATGAATCTGGGATCAGATGCTGGACCTGAATCCTTGGAGGGCACTGAGGCGTAGGATTTCTTCTTTGACTACGAAATAACCCTGATGATAGTGGCATTACATTCTGGACCAAGAAGAAGGCAAACACACCATCAAATATCTTAATATTTTAACCAGCTTGCCATTGTACATTGCAATAAATAACTGATCAAATTTGTCCTCAGCTTAATAGCTTAGCAACATTATGCTGACAATGAGGAAACAGTGAAAAGAAAAGTTTTATTACCTTTATGCGCCCCAGTTCAAACTGAAACATGTGGCTAGCAGTGGGTTTGATAAAAACAGCAGGAAACAGCTTTGTGCATGCCTCCACCTGGTTTGTAATGAAACATTACTTGCCTCAGATAATAACACTATATGAACAGTTAACTACTGACTTAGTCAGTCATGATTTCGATCCATGCACATCTCATTTTTTGCTTTAGTGTACTACACATAAAGGTATCATATACACAAATATTAATTACAGGAAAGGAAAGGAAAACATTTTAAATCAGATCAGTTTTTTTGCTTGACCTACTTGGTAGAAAGTAGACATCTCCACACCATTCGAGGTAAAGGTGAGCAGTCCTGTAGCTGTGTCAATCAAACAGCCAATTTCCAACCCTGCACTTCTCCGACTCTGAGACAAGCCTGTTGCCTCTCCGGCACACACCATGTAACAGTTGCATCGCTTCACGCTGTGCAAAAGGATATATATGTTTTCAGTTTATAACAGTTTGATGGTAATATAAAGCACACTGCAATACAACACTGAAGCTCTTCGGCAGTAGAGTAAAAAGAGTTCTAAGGTATAGTTTTTAAATGTGGTGTAACTTGTCTTGGTGTACACTGACCTTTCTTGAACTTTGCCACTCTCATCTCCAAGTGTAATAGTCACAGTGTTGATATTGTCCGTGTCAAATGTCACATCATGCTGGCGAAAGTCAGAGGTCACCCACCCTACCCACACATTGAATGGCTCTTGGCCTGGAAGAACTCTCACTGAGTAGTAATACTGAAACAGAGATGATTTAGCATTAGTGCTTGGTATTTTCATCTTACTTTGATCTATTTATTTATTTATTATTTCATGTGACTGGTAATTAGCAAAGAACTGAAGCACACTGCAAATGCAAAAGCGTTGCATTACAAATTATTTTATTTTCATCCATTTTGAAGCAGAATGACAAAGCACAAATGTCTTTTCATGATTTGCATAGTACTGTATTTGACTTTATAATTGCAAAATTTCCATCTGTAGTATAATGAGATGGCATAAGGTTATGAGGAGATAAGATAACAGGAAAATCAAACCCTTACTCTGGAGCTCAGGATAAGCTGATCATAGTTATCTTTGTCAACTACAACATCTTCAAGAAGCCGTGCAGATGAGTTGCTGCTGACCAAGCCTGGTTTAGTCTTCTTCAGCAAGAATCTTGCAAAGAACAAAAACCCATATTAACTCCCACAAAGAATAGAAAAATGAATTTAAAGAAGAATAACTTTAGTAGATGAATAGAGGCTATAGTAAAATGGTGCTCCTGTTTACCTTCGCTTCTTTGGTCACCATTTATTTCTTAAATTCTGTCTCATTCTGTCATTGTAGACACAGCGTACAGATACAGAAATAGTTTGTACTGTAAACAACTAAACAACTGAACACAAATATACCTAGAATGAAGACAAATTAAATATTCAAGTCCTTTTTGTACAGTTTTCAGTTTTTGAAGGTTATCCATTTCATTATTTTTTAAAATCATGTTAGTTTATCCAAAGGATAAAGGCAAGCTGAGTATATGAGTCATCTGAGAGGGGGTTAGAGAGAAGATACTGTTCTTCTGCATCAAAAGGTGCATTTTGATGCAAAGGAATAGTATCTTCTCTCTTACACTATGTTGTGGTTTGGGCATCTGGTCAGGAGACCTACTGGACACCTTTCACCTTCTATTTGTCCCATTAAAAGGCGGTCTCAGGCCCATGATTTGATGGAGAGTTCATATGCCTCTGCAGGCTGAGAAATGCTTTGATGTCTCCCTGGGAGACCATGAGGATGTGGCTAGGGAGAGAGAAGTCTAGGATTCTCTGCTTAAACTGTTGTTCCCATGACCCCGGCTCAGATAAACAGCTAAAAATGAATGGATGTATGTAAAAAAAAATAGATGTATAATTTTACACAACCTACCGTTGTTTCAATTTTGATGTCTTTTCATGGCTATGATCCTTATGATTGAGTTCATCTCTAGAGCCAGCAAAACTGTGTGCTGACTTCATCAGAACTTCAAAGTCAGAGTCAATGTCCTCCTGCTCTTTCTTCCCTACAAGGACAACAGGCATTAATTACAGCATGGCCCGAGGGAGCTTAACCAGAGCAATTTACCAATGTCATTGTAGCATAATATCAGTAATCTGGACAGTGGATAATCTGGATGAATGCAGCTAGATCTTTCTCTCTCTCTCTCTCACACACACACACACACACACACACACACACACACACACACACACAACAGGCCAGTGGCCCTGACATCAGTCCTCTG
>JAOWBL010003049.1:0-12778 GCA_028564865.1 Zenarchopterus dispar | reverse complement strand
AATAATGGACACGGAGACATGTTGCTCTGAACTTGAAGTGCAGCTCCGCTCACTCACTTCGTCTTCTGCCCCCAAGCAGGAACCGCGCTTCCCCACGTTGTAATTCTGCTCTGCGGGCGTGAGGTGGTGTGAAAATGAGGCACAGGGGTGGAGCTTGCCGTCAGAAGGTAGGCGTTGGGAGAGTACGGCCCCAACCCCAGAGTCCGAGGCATCAACCTTGATCACAAACTGCTGCTCGGGATCTGGATGGATGAGAACGGGTGTGTTAACGTATTCTTGATTTGGTCAAAAACAGATTGTTCATTAGTCGACCATATAAACTTAGTTTTGAGTGATGTGAGACAGGTGAGCGGGGCCGCTAGGCGGCTGTAGTTCCTTATGAAGCGCCGGTAGAAGTTTGCGAAACCCAGCAAGCGTTGCAGTTGTTTCCTAGTGGTGGGAGTCGGCCAGTTCTGCACAGCCTCCACCTTGGCGGGATCCGCCCTGAGCCATCCCTTTTCTATCACAAAACCCAAAAAGCTGACAGGTGAAACATGAAATTTGCACTTTTCGACCTTAACATATAACTTATTCTTGACCCGCTGCCAAGAACTCTGTTATGTACTATGGACCTCCTGAGGGGAGGAGAATTCAAGTAAGGGGAGGTTGTGATTGGCTGCAAAGTCTCTATCAATAAAGCTCTCGTCAGCCCTGGAATCCACCAACACCTGGATCGGGATGTTGTGTCTGAGCCCATGTAGCCTACCTGGGAGTCACATTCTAGAGATGTGGGCGAAAGAGATGCGGCTCGCCAGCATACCACCCTTCACGGGCGAGCCTGGTCTTTTCCAGACTCAGGACAGTGGGCGATGAAGTGGTCCCCTTGACCAAAGTATAAGCACAAATTTTGACACATCCAGCGTTGCCTCTCCGCCGGGGAAAGACAAGCCCATCCCAGTTGCATAGGCTCTTCTGAAGATTGTGGTCATGTGTACTTTGTAGTTACGATCTGCCGTGGGTGACAGTTGCGATGGGGAGTCTGGGTGGTGGTGTCATGGATCGAAGGTAGGGAGCTGGCTCTTGGTTCCCTGACATTCTCTGGTCCTCTCTCTCATCCAATTGTCTAATCTGATGGCTAGTTCGATTAAGGAATTTAATGAGTTGCAGTCTTCCCGAACCGCCAGTTCGTCCTTTATTTCACTAGACAGTCCCTTCCGAAATATGGCTTGGAGGGCCGGGTCTCCCCACCCACTGTCTGCCACCAAAACGCGGAATTCAACTGCGTACTTGATGACCGAGACAACCCGGCCATAGGTCTAGTAGCTGGTTGGTCGCCTGTCTGCCTTTCACAGGTTGGTTGAAAACACGTTTCATCTCCTTGATGAACTGGAAATAGTCAGAAATAAGTCCTGGTTGTTGAGAGGATATGGCTAACGACCAAGCTGCAGCTGGACCCGAGAGTAAACTCATGATGAATGCCACCCTTGACTGGTAAGTGGCATACATGTGGGGAGCTGGCTGAAGACAAGACTGCACTGATGCAAAAACAGGATGCAGGTGCCCAAATCCCCGGAGTACCTGGCTGGGATGGGGATGTACGGCTCGCAGGCTTGTGGTGTGGTTAGCTGGCTGCTCGGTTGTGAGACGTTGGCAGAGAGCTGTTCCAAGTGGCCTGTCACTTGTCTCAACGTAGAGTCGTGCTTCTTCAGCTTCTTCGGTTGGGTGCGAAGCGGGCGCTGTAGGTCACCCGTCTGTACTGGGTCCATGGTGGTGGGATTATTCTGTTATGTGTAGGTATTCCAGGACCCAATCACAGAGTGTTACTCAAACGGCCTTTATTTGGCAAAGTCCATTACCATCCATCCATCCATCCATCCATCCATCCATCCATCCATCCATCCATCCATCCATCCATCCATCCATCCATCCATCTTCCTCCACTTATCCGTGTTCGGGTCGCAGGGGCAGTAGCCTGAGCAGGGAAGCCCAGACTTCCCTCTCCCCAGCCACTTCGTCCAGCTCATCTGAGGTGATCCCGAGGCATTCCCAGGTCATCCGGGAGACATAGTCTCTCCAAACTGTTGGAGTCCATTAACAAGGGAAGAATTTCCTGAAGATATAACAAAAATACTGGCACGTTCTGTCTAAAAAACAAAACACAAAATACGAAGGCTACGAAGGTTCACTATAAACTCAGGAGGATGAACTCGGAATATCAAAGAAACAAAAATTCTCTCTAGGCTCACAGGTGCTAGGGTTAACTTAAACTTGAAGTCTCTCAGAAGCATCGGATCGGGTGCGAAGGTAGAAGAATCCCACACAGGAGGGCAGGTGCAGGTGGTTTAGGAAGCCGGGTAATCAGTGCATAACTGCTTGCATGTGTGTCGGCATCCAGGGCTCCTCTGGGCTCCTCTGTTGGTTGTGGAAGGAAAAGGGTTAGGATGAGAAACCCCAGATCATGACAATTATGAGTAAAAACAAAATCAGTCCCACCATCTCCTCTTCCCACCAACCCTGAGACAGCTCACTATCACAGGGAGGAAGCTGAAGATGTAAAATGGTTTTATTGGGAAGACCAGAAAGAAGGGCATTACAGTAATAAATGTGACTTGACACAAAAACATGTAGGGACTAGAGGAGGATTACAAAACAGTCAGTAATACTGTCAGGTGGTAGGAAGGTTATTAGGAGGGTTAAAAAACACTAAATCTCACTTCATACACATGACATAATATATAGTAAAAACTTTTTTACTGAATTCATTTATTACATATCCAAATTAAAAACACCCATTTTTTTCTCTTTAACAGCACCTAAGTAATAATTTTTTGCATACTTATGAATACATTAGGTAATGTCATTTATTTTTCAAGTAATTATTATATTATATTTTTTTAAAGTATTTGTAGATATTTTTCTTATGGTGGTGGTGCAGAAGTCTAAGAAAATCATGTATCCTATATGATACATCTGGCATTAAAGGGTTAAAGAAATAAAAGATCCAAGAAATTCAGAAGGTTTCATTGCAGTAAAGAAATGTTTTTAAAAACTTGGAAGACATCCAAAAAACATCTGAAAAATATCCAACATGTGCACAAGATATCTAAAAAAAATCCAAAACAGATCAGAAGACATTCAAAAAACACAAAGATATCTGAAAAAAATTCTGAAAAATATCAAACATATGTCTGAGAAACATCCCAAAAATGTCCAAACCATGTTCATAACCAGTCTGAAAAATGTACAAATGATGTCTTAATCATATCCAGAAAATTTTAGATATGTCAGAATGCGTGTGTGTGTGTATATTTCTGAAACATACTAAAAGACATCAAATGTCTGGAAAAACATCAAAACACATCTGAACCATATCCGAAAGCTGACACCTGAAAGGGTGATAAAAAGCAGTTGTTACAGCTGTTGTTGATACTGATGCAAGGCACGAGTTGTAATACAGGGTTAACCCTCAGGAGGTTTGACTGTTGAAGAGTGGGATGGATTGGTGGAGATTTTGAGGATATGATTTATTTGAGTGTGTCTCTGACAGTGTTCCCCTGGTTTCTCAGATGCAAGTGTAACTTGCATGCATCTCAGTGTGTGTTACGTGATACAACACTGCAGTGTCTCTGTGACCACAACACAAGTGGAGAAGACTGTCAACGCTGCAGCAGAAGGTTCAAACCCAACAGCTGGAGACCAGGATCTTACCTACCCCTGCCCAGAGGGAATGCAAATACCTGTATGTACCTTTAAAACACCTTAGAGATTCATATGTAACTTTATAACATCTTGTGTGCCCATTTGTACCTTTAAACTGCCTCAGACACCAATGTGTATTTGTAGTGGTTCAGACACCTGTATGAGCCTTTAAAACACCTCAGACACCCACAGATAGCTTTGTGAAGTGTTACACACACATATGTACCTTTAAAAGATTGCAGACACCTGTACGTAACTTTAATATGCCTGAAACCTCTGTGTACATTTTTAAATGCCCCAAAAAGCTGCAGATACCCAAATAACATCTCATACACATGCACAAAAATTTATAAAGTGTCTAACACCTGTAAATACCTTTAAAACATCTCAGACACCCATGTGTACCTGTAAGACATTTTAGACATGTGTAAATACCTTCAAAAACACCATAACTACAAATATGGAGCCAGTATACTTATGCCTATAGAAATTCTTCCAACACTGTTTTTCTGTCTCAGGTGATGAAGTTGAACCTGCAGCTAGTAAGTAACAGCTGTTCACCTGTCTTTTGCTTTTACCTTTCTGCGTACCTGTCCTGTCTTTTGTGTGAGTGTGTCCAGCTGTCAGTGTTGCCTCATGGGATATTTTTTTCATCATCATATTTTCAAAGTTTTTCAGAGAAAGACGTCTCTGTGCCCCTGACTTTTCTTTAGTGCTGCAGCCACCAGCTCCCCCTGGTCCAGAAATGCTGTGGAAAAACAAAAACCAATGAAAATGCTAGTTTTCACTGGCAACTTTGTCTTCACACTGCGTTCTAGGTCATGCAGCAGATTAGTTGGCTTACACCATTAATCTAGTCGCACTACATTCAGACGACCTCTAACAGTTCATCTCGTGGACAGGCTAAAGCAGATACACAGCAGCAGATGGTGTGTGCTCTTAATCCAAATAAATCTGTTTAAGATACACACACACACACACACACACACACACACACACACACACACACACACACACACACTTATTCAGCCAAACTTCAACCATCACAGTTACCTCAGCACAAAGTTAGGAGTGGCCTTAGATAGGGAACTGTTGCTTTACACAAGTCTGGAAAGGGTTATAGTATAATTTCTAAACTATTTAGACCTCAGTGACATGATCATTTAAAAAGTGGAAAACATTCAAGACAGCTGCCAATCTTCCCAGGAGAGGACATCCCAGCAGATTTAACCCAAGATCCTCAGAGAAATGCAGAAACTACGAAGTAGCTCCATATCAGAGCCTCCAGTCCATGACACTATGACCGGAAGAAGACTGAAGGGTTTGTTTGGAAGAGTTTCTAGAGAAATTACCGCCTGAATTATTTGGCCTTAATGTCCGGAAACATGTCTGAAGAAAACCAAACACACCATTTCAGCAGAAACACCCTATAGCTAGCGTCAAGCACAGTGGTGGAGGGATGATTGTCTGAAACTGGTCACCTGTCAGTCATCAGCTGAACCATGAACTCCTCTGTAGACCAGAGGGGACTCTTTTAGAGACAAATATGAGGACATCTGTCTAAAGGTTAGACTGTATTTGTCTAATACTAAGACACACTGCAATCAGATACTTTTTGTTATTTTACACATACACAAAAGAAAAAAAATGGATTAAAAGAATGGGTACTAATTTTTTTAGATCACTGATATTGTGCATATGCATATTTACAGCCTGAATCAGAACTTCAGCTGCTGGTTAATACTTCTTGACTAATATCTACTAATATCAAAGAAGCTTCCAGAGAGAGCGCCACCAAGATGCAACAGTGACAGAGAATAACAGCAATGATCAATAGACGTAACAGACCAATGAGCTGTTGTGTTACTGCTGTAGAGCAACTACATCCTTACCCCTACAGATAAATCCAGACCCGAACTTCTCAAATTGAACCTCTAATGAGCCTGGATTTGTCAAGTTGTGTTTGGATTCAGCTGCAGTTAGAGAAATGTTATCGTCCAGAAAAGTTCTCTGTAGAACACAGACTGGGGCTTTCAAGCTGATTGATGGTTCCTGCTGCTGGACACTAGAACATAAAGGTATATGGTAAAGGTATACTGTGTCAGCACCATCACTGCTACCAGATGGTCAGATATGCTTTCCAAAATTTGGTGAGGGACGCACATGAGAGGTCAAAACCCTAAAACAAAACTAGTTTTATTTTTCACCAGTTGTAGTGATGGACAAAAAACAAACAAAAAACCTTAACTAGCTTTAACCGAAGTTAAAAGACAACATGAAAACTTTTATACACACAGATAGCTGCTGAACTTTCATTTATAAGAAATGTCTGTGTCTGAGTCCAAGTCTTCAAATTATTTTAAATTATTATTATTATTTTAACTTCTGTCATAGATTGAACTTCTAATGCATGTTTAAAGGCAATTTGTCCATGACAGTGATGTTACAAAGACCAGCATGGATGAAATAAATGATATAATTGGAGGTCCCCAATCTGCTTTTCTACAGAGCTCTTCTGTGTTTGTAGAGATTCACTAAAGAGACCTAACTCTTCTTCTCTGACAGCGGCTGGTGACTCTAACTCTCCAACATCTGATGGACCTTCTGCCTCATCAGATGGAGTGACTGACACAACTACTACTACCACTACTCTTACTGCCAGAGACAGTAGTACCATCATGCCAACAGTACTACCTAATTCTGTTTTTGACAGTATGGCTAACAGCCCTGCTACTACTACAGAGACTGTTATGACTACATTTATTTACAAGCATATTACTTATACAAGTACAGAAAATCCACTTACAGTATCAGATACGGCCAGTACTTCTACAAACAGTGACCCATGGTGTATTACTGCCACTGCTGGTACTACCATGGTATTTGACACTGACAGTGATAATACTATCACAGCATCCATGGCTGATATAAGTTCTGCAGCTTTATTTACTAGTTCTACTGGGGACTTTTCCGAATTTGGTGTTGACTCGATCACAACATTTGACTCTGGTACTGAAGTTATTTCTATTGTCAGTAGTACCGTCACTACTACCAACTCTGATGCACTTCCTGAATTGAGCAGTGCAATTGGACCTTCAGTGGACAGGATTACATCAAGCCATCCAGCTCCGGCATCTGGAGATATCACCACTCCCAGTATGACAGTCAGTAGCTCCAGTCTGACCAGAAGCAGCCCCACTGTTCCAGGCAGTGCTGGTGACCTGGGGATGTCTGATCCAATGACTCAGCTCCACGAGGCCACTTCAGACTACAGTTTTCCAGAGACTGGTGCTACCAATCTGGTAACCAGTACTGTTCCACCTTTTGTTGGTTTCGTGCCATCTACCAGATTTCCAAATTCAACAGCCATTCCAGAAATAACCCTGTCCAGAGACAAAGCTTCATTTGGAGATACTCGGGATAATGAGTCTGCTTCAGTGGGTCAAGTGGAAAATGGTTCACCTGAAGGAACTGACACAACTTCTACTCCTCCAGACGATGCATTTGATGTACCTTCTCCAGATGTTCCAGTGAGATCACCATCTTGGAACCTACCCCCTCCTGATGTATTACCCTCCACTGTAACTCCTCTTGATGTATCTTCTCCTGATAGGCTGCCTTCAGATGCACTTCTTCCAGATGTCTTATTGGAAGTTACACCTATGGATATGTCTTCTCCAAATGTACCTTCTCTTGTTCTACCATCCCCTAATATACTACCTCAAGAGGTGAGCCTGCCTGATATACTTGTGGAAGTAGCCCCTACTGATATACCTCCTCCTGATGTACCTTCTCCAGATGTTCCTCCGGAAGAGCAAGCAACTAAAACTCAAGACACTTCAATAGACACACTTCCTGCTGATCCCCCTCCATCATATGTAAATCCAGGACTACCATTCTCTATGAGTCAAACCACATCTATATACGTCCCTTCTGTGGGTGTTCCTTCAGAAGGGCCACCATCAAAGATTCAGGGCACTTCAGTTGATAGACTGCCTTCAATTACATCTTCTCTTGGTGGTTTTCTGCCAGATGTAACTCCTCCAGATGTACCTCGTCCTCCGGTGCCTTCTGTAAATGTACTTCCAGCAGTGTCATCCTCTAGAAATCCAAGCAAGTCAATAGTACCTCTTCTTGATAAAGCACCTTCAGATGCCCCTCCTCCTGATATAACACTTACAGATGCACCTCCTCCTGATTTAGGATCCCCAGATGCACTGCCTCCAGATGCACCTTCTCCAGATACACCTCCTCCTGATGTACCACCTAGAGATAGACCAACTGATGTACTTCCTCCAGATACACCTCCTCCTGATATTCTTCCTCCAAATGTACCTCCTCCTGATACAGCACTACAAGATGTACGTCTTCCTGACCCACCTCCTTCTGATGTATCTCCAGAAGTGCCAGCCTCTAGAACTGTCCAGACTTCAGTAGCTACACCTTCTGATATATTTCCTCCTGACGAAGCCCTTACCCCCAGTGGTACCATTCAAGTTCCTGAGACTCCTCTAGAGTCCTTCTTGCCAACTGTTGAAGGAGGAGGTGATCGGGCATCAGACACAGTTTCTATCACCTCAGATCTGTCCAACCCTGTTGGTGATCCAGATTCAGTTGAACCTGGACAAAGTTCAGCATCAAATTCTGAACAAGAATCTCAGCAGAAGCAAAAGTCTTCTGAGGGGGAATCAGCTGGACCGTCAACTGGATCACCATCTGAGGAAAAGAAGAATTTTGAACAAGAAAAGACAGGTGGGCAAAAGTACAAAAAAGTACAAAAAACAATGTTAGATGAGCAAAAAAAGTGAGTTGATACAGCTATACCTCATATAGTGAAAGAAAACGTAAAGCTTTTAAACAGCTTTTCTGTCTTGGTTTTAGTGTCCTCTCTCTCCTTTAATTCCAGATCCCATTCTGATTCCAATATGCAAGCTCTGGGTACTGGCTGACAAAAAACTTCTGATCCAAAACTAGTGTTATTTATTTGTTTGTTTGTTTGTTTAATATCAAGCTAACTTTTTTGTTTAGCATAAAATAAAGAACATCTAATAAGAATTAAATATGGATATAAAGCTGGATTTCTTTTATACATAAATCTCTATCACAAGTCAGTCTCATGTTGTTTGCAGAGACCAGTTTTAGATTTATTTCTAACCTGAAAACTTAACTGCGGTTCCAGACGTTTAAATGAAATATAACAATTTCAAAAGCATCCAGCAACTGCTCATCCAAGATGATGAACTCTACAGTTTTGTCATCATTGTTCTGGTTTCTGCCTTTATTTGGGGATTTCTGTCATTTCTGCAGTTTTCTGCTGCAGTCTATCCATCTTTCTCTTTGACTTGATAAACTTGTGTTTTTTTCTCCTGTAAGGAGATAAGGTTAAGGTTGCCTGTACTATGTTTAGCAATATCTGTCCCACCTCTGGAAACCTTGGCTTTATGTAATGACCATGTCACACTTGTCCTGTTTGGGTTCTCCAGCTTAAAATAACACCATATTCCCATCATTAGATATACAGCTCAGTCCAACAGCTCACTTGCCTCTGCTTCTCCACCTGGAGACTCTAAACAGGAAGTTACAAGGAAGTATTGTGCAACTTCTTATGCTGGTTTGTAGTAAACCAAAGTATCAGTATTTTGCTGATAAATACAGGGTAGTATCAGATGGTATCAAGCCAACCTTATTTATAAAGCAGTTCATAAAAGCAACCACTGCCCAAAGTGGTGAACAAATGAATGACATACATTTAGAATATAATGAGTAATATAAAGGTCAAGGACACACATAAAACAACAATAAAATACAATAAAATCAAAAATAAATTAAATATCTCAGACCGTCAACAGCTAAGTGGAGGATATTGATCTTAAGAACTCATTTTTAAAAATTCCCAATGAAGAAGCCAATTTAACATTTAACGGCATTGCAAATCAATAATTTGAGAAATGCAAGAGCAAACCTAACCCTAACCCCTCTGAGCCTCCGTTGAGTCCTTGGTATTCAGGAAATTAATTCCCAAGTTTATCAGAATCTCCTCCAGGATAAGAGCAGTCTGTCTGTCCACCTACTGATGTTTAGTAGAAGTTGGGTAATGCAGTAAACCCACCGCAGATCAGCTTCAGTCACAGAAAATTTACCTTGTGAAGCGGTTCAACCTCAGTTCAAAATTCAGACCTATACCATATACCAGTATCCAGAGAGCCCTTCTTACATCCAGATATCCTACAAATGTGTCTGAAGCAGTTTTGGAAAGAGGTACAGAATGGTGCAGAATTCTTCCAGAATTCTAAAACAATGATATAGAGACACAGAAAGATCTTTTTAATCTGTTTCTCCTGTGGCTTCAACCTGTGTTTTGGTGTTCTGTCTTCATCCTATAGTTTTGCACTATGTCTTTCTCCTGTATGTTTAACCCGACTTCTTCTTGTGTCTTCATGCTGAATCTTTTTTTTTTTTGTCAGCATATATTTTAATGGTTAGTACCATGAATTGGTAAAACCTTTATCCAAGGGATAAAGGTGCATTTTACTCTTGCAGCAAACATTTCCATTTGGTGCATTAATGTGTAGTGTGTGTCCTTCACCAGTCCTCCTTGACAGTCTAATCTCACATTTTATTTGTCTCTAACTTCCTAATTCCGCCTAGGAGGACTAAACCACCAAAGTGCAACACAAAAGCACAAGACTGACAAAAGGACAAAGACAGTGATGGGTGCAGTGTGTGTAGTGTGGTGAACACTGTAGTGTTTGTGTGTGGTGTGTTTTCATGCTGAGATGTATTACATTAGGAGACAGACGTGATAGACAGACAAAAAAAAGAAAAGACAAATAGACAAAAGAAAAAGAAATGGAGGCAAACAGAAAAAAGGTGTGTGAGTGAGTTGTGTACATGTGTGTGAGTGAGTGTGTGTGAGAGAGCGAGAGAAAACGGAATGTGAGCTGGTGCACACACATCCCTACCGTGCGCTCATGCATGTACAAACATACAAATACGTACATTCAATTATTAACATGGGCAACCAATTACATCTATATATACAGACATATATTCACACTTGACCATCTACACACATATTATATTAGTAATAATAGTGACAACAGAGACAGAACAGCAACAGTAACCCTAATGCCAATAATAATATTAATCCCAACATCATTATTAATATACCTAGTGCAAGTACGACCACCAATAACAAGGGTAGTTATTGTCATCACCTGCCAACAACTCAACCCCCTTCCCTAGCGTGCAACCCCCAACCCACCCCCCATCCCAGCAGGAAGACCAGCCTAGGAGCTGCTGGCAGCCCCCGGGCCCCAGAACCAAAAGGGCCGTGCCATGATGGACAGGGGCCGGAGCTAGAACCCCGGGCCCAGGGCCGCAACTGGTAACCCACACCCAGGCCCCCAAAACCCCTGCGCCCAATCCACAGCACGTGGACCCCACAGACCAGCTGACCCATGAACCACCTGCCTGCGCGCCTCCACAGCAGCAACTCAACCCCTCCCCCTACCGCCCCATCCCACCCACTAGCTGACAGCAGACCAGAGGGAGAGACGGGGGGTGGGAGGGGGAGCAGGCAAGGGGGGAAGGAAAGGAGAACGGGAGCAATGCAACCATCACCAAGGAGGGCCCAGATGTCCACCGCCCATGCCCAAACAAAACGGCAGTAAACAAAACAAGAGGGCGAGGCCCACATCCTGAGGACGACACCGGGGCGGCCAGACAGCACCCCCCTACTAGGATGCACCAGCCAGCAGCAACCAAACACACCACACCAAGTCCACAACCCGGGGCATGCCAATGCCCCCACACAAGCCTTCGAGGACCCTGCCACAGGCATCCCCCGAAAAGTGAACACATGCACCCACAACCCAGAGCCCACTGAGGCGCCCCCAGGACCCCACCCGGCTGAGCAGGGCCCAAACACCCCTCCATCATTGAACCATCCCTCCTCCACCCCAGTTACATAGAGGTGGGTTTTATTATTATAATTTTTTTTTTGTTAAATTCAGAAAAGTGAATATGTTGTGCATTAAAAAAAAAGGAAACCTGCGGTGTGCAGGGTTATACCCTGCCTCCCCAGGTTTCCTTTTGACTGTGTATTCTATTTTAATTTATTTATTTTTAATTTGTTTATTTATTAAATTTTATTTTGTTATACTTATTTTTGTTTTTATTTATTTATTTTTTAATTAATTAATTAATTTTTTTTTTTTTTTATTACTCCCTCTCTTTTTTCAATTAAAAACTTAAAGTTTGTGTATGTAGGTGCATTAAAAAACAGAGAGATGTGGTGTGTGGGGTGGAAGGTCCCAGCAACCAAAACTCTCGCTGATGTGAAGATTTTTTTTTTTTTTGGGTGTGTGTATGGGGCAGAGAAGGGAGTCATGTCAGGAGCTCCACTCCCACCGAGAGGGCCTGGCCCAGGAAGCCAGCATGCACATCCCCAGCCAGGAGCACCCCGCAGCAGAGCCCCAGAGACAGGCAGGGTCCAGACACAACCCCAGCTGCAGACCAGACACCCGGAGTGACCCTGAGGAAGGCCACTGGGCAGAGAAGCACGTCGGATCTCCTCCAGCCAGACACCACCCCAGCGGAAGGGAGCACCCTATGCCACCCCCAGCACAGGCCCGCCCAACCCCCGCCTGCCGCTGCCCCAAGCGCGGACAGCAGATGGAAGCAGCAGCCACGGTATCCCTCCCAGCATTGAGTCCCTCCACCCCCGCCGAAAATGATTACAGCATAGATGTGTTTTATGTGTGAGTGTACAAGAATATGCCTGGAGATATTAGTCTGGATAGTTGGCACACAGACAAACATACTGACGGGGGGATTATAGCAATTATGTCACCCCTGAAGAATTTTTATTATTATTTTATATTATTTATTAGTGCTGAAGAATTTTTATTAATTTTTATTATTTATTAGTGCTGTTATAATTATTGTGTAAAAAGTCAGTGAAAGATGCCCAAAGGGATTGTGGTTCAGTAGTGTCAGTTGAATGAACTAATGGGTTGGCGAAAGAAATGTATTCAATTAACAAGTTTTTCCAGAAAAATAGATGTATGTTGTTCTTTGATTTCCAATTCATGAAGAT
>JAOWBL010003046.1:0-10837 GCA_028564865.1 Zenarchopterus dispar | reverse complement strand
TGTAAGCTAAACTTTTACAGTGACATTCATGTATTTCCTGTCTAGCCTTCATATTTTGTTTTTTCATATCAGAAAAATACAATTATTCATACACTCTTCACCTGTGGGGGTAGTGGAGTCGATCCCAGGTGTCGTTAGATGAGGTGCAGGGCACGCAAAGTCTGTCACAGCAACCTATGGAATCCTTTCACAATAAAGGTTGTGAAATTGTGACACTGCAATATTTTTGTTTCTGCTTTTCTTATTTTTCCCACCTGTATTGCATCTATTGCTACATAACGTTCAAAAAAGCTTTTATTTGCAAAGAAAAAAACTGTCAAAGTACACTCACATCGGGAGGTCGGCCATGATAGTATAAGCAGGAACTTTCACCACGGAGGCTTATTTATTTTGTTTTATTTTTTGTAAATGTATGTGATACCTTTTTTTATTTTTTTACTTTTATCTCCAAGTCGCTGTGAATCACAATTTTTTTTTATACCTATTTTCTTAGACCTAGTTTGGTGCTATTTTTAAACTTTGTTGCATCCATATTTGTAAGTAGTCGCAGCAACAATATTAACAGTATTAACAATGATCATTGGAATAAATCCAGGCCCTGTTCTTTATAGTTTTCCCCCATTTTGTTGTCTTGTTTAATTACACCTGTTTGAATCTCCAACAGTCACTGCAAAAAATGTAAATAAAATATAGCTGGCAGATGTTTGGTGACTAAAGTAAACTTAATGCAAAACCCTTTTTTCCATTCCTGGAATTTGATGAGAAGACTGAAAGAAATCTGTCTTCTGTATGATATTTTTAAGGCTGCAGCTTCTGTTAGCTTAACAAAATCTGGTAAATGGTAAAACAGCTGGCTTGACTGTTAAAATCTTTGAAAATAAAAACTGCCAAAAATAAAGAATTTAGAGATATTTTAAAATACTTTCTACCCCTTTTCTTAAGTCCATCTGCATATCAGATTTAGCATCTTGATCACGGTCAGGGTCAGAGGTGAAACTATTTTAGCAAGAGTTTAAACTTAACACTTCAGAGTGTTTAATCAAACATCACATTCGTAAATGCTTTTAACAGGTGTGTCACTGGAACTGAGCCTCACAGAGAAGCTACAGACCAGCCCGGTCCAGCGCGTGAATGACGTTATCCTCAGGATCACAGACGCATCATTATCTGTTCACACTGACATCAGCCATGAAACACTGCTCCACATCACCCCCCCACACCACCACCGCTGCCGCCCGTCCTCTGCAGCAGAGACATTGTGCTCATCGCTCAGCCTTTTGTCAGGGTTGAGACTCTGTGGACAATGTCGCCAATCTCTGTCAAAACCATGATCCAACGCTGTTACTGTGACCTGCCTTTTTCCCACTGAACCAGACAAGATGGAGTTGCTGTGTCAACAGAGGAAGGGGCGAGTATCTGTCCTGCCTGGCACTGGCTTACAGAGCGCGAGGAGGGCACAGATGATCAATCTGTGACACCAGTATAGTCACTGTGATGATGAACGGCCAGAGAAAACACTCACGCAGTGGGTACGTGGATATCACGATTACGTCTCCGAGCCGTGGGAGATTTACGCTGTGGGGATCCCTGTCCTCGCCGATCTTCTCCTTCCAGTTTGACTCAGGGTACTTCTGCCTCCTGCGTCCAGCTTCATTCCTTCCCAGTTTAATTTACTGCAGATGTGCAGCGAATGAAACAGGCTACTTGACCACTGGATGTTCTGCCTTCATACAGGATAATAAAAACCTCAGAGAAGCTTCATCTGGTCTACAGACGGGATGCAGCAGCATGGATAGCACAAAGTGAGGGAGTGGAAACGTGGAATTTCTCTACAGCTGAACTGTGATGAACAGAAACCTTGGATGCTGCGAATATTGGTGTGTACCAATCACCAACCCAAACTCTGGACATTTGAGGTGTCAGTCTGGTTTGACTGAGTGGTGACTTGCCATGCCTGAGATGCAGACCTTCTATTACACCATGCGTCGGCCTCCGAGCCTCTACCTGGACTCCACACTTGTGCGGAGACAAAGCCTGGAAGATCAAGTGGAGTTGTGGTGGTTCAGAGAGCCCCGGCGCTCCTTGTTTTGCTACTGTGCATCAGTTGCTCTCATCGTGGTGTTGGGCCTTGGCGGGGTGGGCCTCCTGTCCTCTACAAACAGCTTGTCCGGGGAATGGCGCCTGGGGGTGGGCACCACCCTCTGCCTCTTGGCTCTCACTATTCTCCTCAAGCAGCTCCTCAGCTCTGCAATCCAGGACATGAACTGCGTGCATAACCGACGCTGTATTAGCCTGCTGAAGAGCGGCGGGAGGGCTGACCCGGCGTTGATTTTTACCGTTGGGCTGGCGGTGGTGCTGTGCGGGTCGGTGCTGCTCTCCGTGGCCAAAATTGGCAGCCGAAGTTATGACAGTAGAGAAATGCTGGCGTCTGGGATTGTGCTGATGGCGACTGGGGCGGTAATGTCTCTAGCTGTGATAGGCTACGGTGTCTTTATATACCTGACGAGAAGAAGGGAGCAGAGGAGGAGAAGGATGAGCAGGAGCAGAGGGAGGACACTGGGGAGCCGAGGCGTCCGAGTGTTCACCGTTTCAGGTGGACAGATGACTCAAGCCAGGAGAGAGGCTTCAACTAGCAGGATCAGTCTGATCTGAAGGAAGTTAACTGGCAAAGGTATTTAAAGAAACCTTTGGATGATTCACCAGTTTCATCAGGTTTGTTAATAAAACCTCAGGAGATGTGGCATCAGATCTAAACGGTGCTGCATCTCTCACATGTGCTCTGTGCGGCTGAGATGACATAATACATCTTCAAAGGAATGAAAAAAAAATTGATTTCAATAAAAATAACTTTATTCATGAAGCATGTTTCAAAAACATCATTTTAGATTACACACACAGTCACTCAGACTATAACAAACATATCATATTGCTAGATGTCTTGGTTTTTCATTCACAGCCAATACAATCAATTAACCTAATAGATCAATACATCAGTTACATGATTGGCAAGAATATATTTCTATTGCGTATCTTCTTCAATATACAGCATAATAAAAAGACAGAACATTAATGGCAAAGAAAATATTGCAAGTTTCATCTTTAAGTGGAGCACATTTAACACAAAGGAAAAAGTTGAGCTTTGATTAAAAAAAAAACAGAAGAAGAAGAAACACGTCAAGTCCAGCATTTTTATATTTATATAATATGTACTTTGCCTTTGGTCATATTGGCCAATAGTCTAAAAATATTGTCCATTCCAGGGTAGTGAGGTTTTTGTGTCTGTCATTATAATTTTACTTTAACTGTCTTTTATTTATGACATTTTAAGAAGCTCTGGTTTATCTGTTTCTCCCAGTTATCATGAGTTTATTCCAAGTGACGAGGACCCTTCAAAAGTACAAAAACAAAAATCTTATATGCTGCAAAATCAACCATTAAAAGGGGTAAAAAAAAATTAAAAAATCTGATCAGTGGCTACCAAAATTTTTTTTTTTAACTTTTCATAAAACACGAACAAAATCTTTCCATTAATTTTCTCTCCTCACCTATAACGTCATCCTATCGTGAACTGAAGGTCATCGTCGCTGTCTTCTTCGCTTTCCTCATCGTCATCCTGGCTTTCTTTCTCTGCCCTCTCTTTCTCACTAGTCTGGATATAGTTATCCTCAATGAAGCCATCGTCATCCTCATCCAGCCCTCCATGAGTCCCTCCAACTACGCCCATCTGGCCCGACACGCTCGGGAACGACCCGTCCTCCTGACCGTACTGGCTGACCCCGTCGGCCTCCTGGAGCAGCGAGTGTCTGTAGCTCGCCAGGAAACGGTGGAAAACACGAAACTTGACAGTCATCACAATCAGGAGCGAGACGGCGAGGACTGTGCCCAGTCCTGCTGCCAGATAGGACCACTGCAGTGATTTTGGACTCTCATCTTGATTGCTGGTCCCTGAGAAATAACAGGAAAAACAATAACTACCAAATTATAAACATAACGCCCTGTGTGAGTTGAAGAGTTCGAGAGTACAAAGTTCCTGAAACACACCTGGTTGTAAACAGAGAAGAGCTGGTAAAGTACCCAACAAAAATAGTCACTTTGTCACTTACTATCCATTTTAGTATTGTTGTTGATTGGCGGATTATCCGCCTCCATTGGAAGATATCTCGGGGAGCCTGTAGATGTGTCATTACCAATTACAGCTGCAGACTCGACGTTTCTGATGAAAACCTCGCAGAGAAAAACCCCCACAAAGATGCTGCAGCTCCACCGACCCATCTCTCTGTCCCAAGGCTAGACCTGGAGAAATATAATCAGGGAGTCACTGCGTTTATTAAGGATTGCAAAAAGTGAACAATATAACAAGCAAATTTTGTTCAAGGAAACATGAAGATGGAATTTTGAAAATAAAAGACAATAACTGGAATAAATCTCAAAAATGTGACTTGATTTGAATGATACAGAGCTTCAGCTCGACTTAAGAGGGCAGTTTTATTAATAACAGGACACCGCCGGTGATTCGATTGCACGTCTCCTGTATATTAGATTTCATATCAGGATAATGCCATAGCCAGTGTAGAGAGGAGAGCTATTTACAACAAATATCTTCTTTTTTTATTTCAACCTTGCTGCCCATATTAGATTGTCAGGACAGACTCTATAGGAATATGTGAATGAAAAGAAATGTATATATGAAAAGAGTTCATTTTCGAGTTACCTCAGATGCCTAAACATATGGTGTTAATCAAAAAAAAAAAAAAAAAGATTCAACTCAAGGCCAATTAACTAAGCTGCCATGTTTGCTTGTAGGAGGTCTTGAACCTCTTTCTATCTCATCCTCAGCTTGAGAAATTCACCTCACCCGATTCCTACTTTGAGTTTTGACTTTAACCAACTAACTTAGCAACAACGTTGTTAACCCTGTTTAAACAAATCAGTATCACCATTAACATTATCGGACGCTGGCACCCTGCGGATATCACATTTTTTTAAAAAGATAATGTAACCCTCTTCCAGCCATGTACTTTTAAAGCCTCTTTAATTTCATTTTATAAGTCTACAAGTCAAAAAATCTAATACACCCAGGAGACTTCATCAAAAACATTAAAAATGATCTCAAAGCTTTCAAGTTCTTCCCGTCACACTGTCACATGATGTTTAGCAGTTGACCAGGAAGGACTCGAGTGACACGCATGATTATAGCCGAGACATACCTTACTAATTAAAGAGAATTTAAATGTATGTTACATATTCCCCTATCGTCCGACTTCAGACACATGCAGAGCCACAACTGCTGGTTTGTGTTTTATCTCTTTTTAAGCAAAATTAGAAAAATAGAACTAAAAATAAATGCTATAGTTGTAGTTGAAGTCACATGACAGCAGCAGACACAAAATGATCATATTATATATGTATATATATATATATATATATATATACACACATACATGTATAGGCTTACCTGGAGGGAGTATAATAGCTGCCAGTAGCTACTGGTGTCTCCAAGACCTGACTTATTTTTTTATCTCCCTCTTCCGCCTGTTTTGTAATAAATAAGACACTTGCTGGGCAAAGGTTGCAGCAGTCGTCACAATGCCACCCTTACTGCACCATATTCTCAAGGCGGATACATGTTAATGCCTAACTTCCTCAGGTTTATTCATTTGTCTTGTCTGTACATCTTGTTCACAGCTTCTGGAAGTCACTTTTTTTTCAGCCAGGAGAGAATTACAAAACAGACAGTTTTTCATTCAGGTGAAATAAATCTAGAATTTAGTCTTTTAAAGTAGTGAGTTGATTGATTTTCTTTCCAGGTGTTGTATTTATGCTTTCAGACCAGACGGTGGCGCTGTAATCACGCATGAAAGTGGTGAAGGAAAACAAGTAATTACTACAAATCTGCCCCTGCGTGCTGAAGCAATATTTGTTTGTTGTTATTGATCATTTCACTGCTGTACTTTTCAGAGATGGAAGCAGCTGAGCATATTTTAATTTTCTTTTATTTCAGTCACACGTCTCTTCAGTGACACCTTTCCTTGTATGTCAAATCTTGAATTTCTGCATTAGAAAATGGATACGGTGAGTATTAAGTTTAGTGATAGTGGTGGTGGTTTGCCACCAATTTCTCAATACCCTCAAAAAGCCTGGAAAGTCTCCAGAAATGCTTCAAATGTGAATGATTTAGTGTTAACATGATTTCATCTCGTGCAAGTACACATCAAATTAGATTTCTGCACACAAAGGAGGACGTTATGCACCCTTGGCAGAGCTTAAAATACCTCAAGGACTGTGACGCTTGACCTAGAGATGGATTGTCATCATTCAGGACTTCGTTTTACGCTGCAGTCTTTTTTTTATCATAAACAGCAGTCTCTCGTCACTCTTCAACAGGAATCACGAGGGATGCTGGGAACAAAAACGGCCCTGTGAGCGTCGATTTACATCTGTGTGGTTGACATGTTTATGAAGTGCATCGTTCAGCCAACAACAAAAATATGGAAGACATGTTTAGGTGAGGAGACATACAGGAGTGCTAAGATGTGTTTAATTAGTGGTTGTCTCTCTTTTCACTTCAGCTCAGAGTGGGACTTTCTTTCATCTCAGATTGAATAACTCAGTCACTTGTTATGCTTTTTTTTTCCTTTTTAAGTACTGGGATAGACAACTTAATCTTGATACAAAAAGTGGTCATAATTGTACAATTATGTGTAATTTTGTCTTTTTTGTGGACTTATGGGATCTTTTATATTTCACAGATAATCTTTGATTTGATTATTTATATGAAGGTTCAGTTGCAATTAGAAATGACAGAGTTTTTATCTTTTAGCCTTTCAGCGTCACCAAAATTGATCTGAAAAAAGTAAAGATGTGATTAAAGTGTAAACTTATGCCTTTTATTAAAGCGTTTGTTTTTTTTGTTTGTTTGTTTGTTTTTTAATCTGGCAGTTACCATTAAGGAATTACACCCATTTTAAGCATCTCCAGTGCTGTGGAAGACATCACACCTTGTTCAGGAACCAAAAAGATCTCATCCATCTTCTCCTAATGGACCTGTAGCCCTAACATCTCAAATCACTTTTATCAGTCCACCTAAATAATCAAGCAAGCACCTTCCAGGGCCCACTCCAGTTTGCTTACTGTTGTGGGGTTGGAGTCAAAGATGCCATCAAGTTCAATCAAGTAAGATCGATCGATAGTAAAAACGCTTGGTGTGGCCAAATCTGTAGGTTTTTATCTATTTAAAGAGAAAGAAAACACTAGTGAGTTAAAAAAAAAACTTCCTTGGTGAAGAAAAACCCCTTCACAACATTAATGGAAGTCAAAAATACTGTGGAGAAGGTAGGAGCATCACCCACAATCAAAAGCTGTTTTTATAACTGTGAACACCTGAGAGGTTGTAAGAACAGAAAGCCTAATTAGAGTTTTCTAGAAAACATCTTTAAAAAAAAAAAAAGTCACATTTTGGAAAAAGGCTCTTGATGAACTTTGATCAGACTGATGGGGGAAGAAACATGGAGAAGAAAAGAACCAACTCATGATCCAAATGTGTCAAACATGGTGGAGGCAGCGTGAAAGCGACGAAGTGAGTGCTGACAGAAGTAGAAGGATGGAGTTAGAGGTTCAGAGCGCCGCCCTCTGTTCACAAGCGCTACAAAACTGATGGGACGGTAAGTTGGATGATTTGGAAAATAAAAAGAGGAAAAACAAAGTCTTGCAAAGATCCCACCTTTGTTGTGTGTTTTTGTACGCACACATCCAACACCCCCCCCACACACCCCCACCCCCCACCCACCTCCAGCAGTGCTTCTCTGCTTTCAGCTTTGACAGAATATCAAAATGCACTTTTTGACACGTTCACAAGACAAAACAGGATTTAAGATTTCCAGGAAAATAAAGTTCCTCAGCCAAATTCAAAGCTGTTGTCGGTTTAAAAAAAAAAGAAAAAAGAAGAAGCACACTGACGAGCCACTTTACACACGAGTGGATAAATACTTCATGCAAGGTTCAGAGATGAGTCGTCTGTCTGTTTTATTAATTGTGACACAAAAAGAATTGTTTACAACTCTTTATTTCTAATTACTCTAGAGGGTTTGATATAAAATAAACATAATCATTTGTGCTCTATTTGTTCTGTTTCCAGTTTATCATTTCAATTAAATGTAATCCAAAATACTTCATTAAAACCCAAAGAGAAATTAATTAAAATCTCAACAGACAGCGATGGGCCCTTTATAAAATTATGTATGCATAAATGCAAACTGTGGCAAAGTATTCCTTAAAAAAAGGGGGAAAAAAATCCAAAAGGTGTCATTACTTCTGCAGTATCCCTGATTTGAACTGCAGGGAAAAAACACAAGCAGAGAGAAGAAAAGAGACACAAATCTGACTTTCATAACATTTTTAAATAACACACATTAACGTCACACATTGCAAAAAAAGATCCCGCGTGTTTTGCACAACTATAATTTCAATGTTCAAAACCAGCACTGAAGCAGAATCTTACTTTCCATCCTGAATATTCTGGGAAATCAGAGGCCCACGTGCTCAGAAAGATGAAAAACAGAATATGTAGGTCTCTGAATAAACAACATGTATTTTTCAAGAAATATCAATAAATAAATAAATATATGCATGGCCAACTTATATACAGATCTTTTTGAGTCATCGAGGCTGGAAAATCAAAGGCGAAAGTCAGTGAAATTACCAGAGCGCCATCACGGCGACCCGACACTTGCATGCATATTTTTAAAAAATCTTTCACAAATGAAATCAAAAGTGGAAAAGGTAACAAAACTATAGCTGCCCTCCCTGCAACTGAATCCTCCAAACATTATTTTCCATTAATGCTCCAACTGACCTTCTCAGACTTTTTGCAGAAAGAAGATTCAAAACTCAAAGTGCAAATCTCACTGACAGAGTAACAAGAAAATATATGTAAAGCTTTATGATTTACCCCTTTATTGTGCTATAAAATGTGATCTAATCAGCATCTAATTCAAACGAGGGAAAGACACAATGTGCTTAAGTTGATAAAACAAAAGGAATTATTATTTTCTTATTGAACATTCACAGTGCAGGTGGGAAAAGTAAGTGAACCCATAGACCCACAGAAAACCAAAATAAACGGTTAATTCCGAGTAATTCACATAACTTTTCTCTAAAATCTCTTTCCCACTATAACTACTTGTAGCTGTAAGTCATTTGATCTCTGAAATGGCTGCATCAGTGCATAATAACCAGGTTTTAATTTCTATTTAATTAATACTCTTTCCAGAGGAGTGTAAATAAATCTGTGTACATTCATGGAATGTATCTGAAAACCACCGTAATCAAATATATACCAGCATCTAGTTAAATACACTTTCATACTTTGAAATCAACATTATCATTAAATGATAAAGCCACAACTGCTCCAGCAGATAAAGCAGATTACATAACTGATGAAAGAAAACTAACTGTTCAATAATAGAAAAAAAAAATACTTACAACTCTAAATAGAAGTTTCCATGTAACAAATGCACAAGTGACATTTATTTTTAAATCCAATTGCTATGTCGGTGAGTCACATAATGGGAGCGTAAAAGAATCCGCTTTTTTAAAAAGTAAGATTGGAGTTAAAAGTGGCAGGTTCATAGGATTTGGTGATATTTACAATTTGGTGTCATTTAAAGTGTAATTTCACTTTAAATTACTGTGCTGTGGCTGGGATGGGCTCCGGCGGACCCCTGTGACCCAGAGATGGAACAACGGGTTTAGAAAATGGATGGATGGATTACTGTGCTGTATTGATATTTTACAAACTGCATATATTCGGCAAAACAACTAGAAATACAGTTTTATAACTCCTCTAAAATTGCATATTTTCAAAACTGAACAGCTCTCATTTTAATCTAACCCAGTTTGATTCACTATTCTTAAAACACAAACCCAGCAACTGAAAAATTACAAGTCAAAAGGGCACAAAACTGAAATGCCAGACATTTGTTTGTAACTGTTGTAACCATGTAGAGTGTTGCCTAGGATGCACTTTGGATATCCTGTGAGTACAAGAAATGATGCAAATAGATGATAACTAGTTTCTATTAGAGATATTTTGAATAAACTTTAACTTAACTTTAACTGAACCAGCACCAGGATCAGAAAGCTTTTTCATCTGTCCTGAAAAATGTTCTTTCATCATCATCATCTTGCTCTTGATGAGAATCTTTTGTGATGAGTGTTTTCTAAGAGATGCGCTTTAAAGGTCTGGAGAAGAGAGTTGGACAGAGTTCAGACTTCAAATGAGAAACTCTTCCTCGTGACCTTCCTCCTCAGCACCGAGGTGAAACTTCCAGCTGTCTCATCAGCACATCAGTGCAGCCGTCCTCCACGCTCCCCTTTCATATTCCTTCGAATTACCATCACAGTCATAGTAGCTTTGTTGACACATTTTGCTCTCTTTGACACATCACATAATCCTGTGTTGGTGTGTTGCTTCAGCCGAGCTTTGAAATATATATTTAAAAAAAGAAAAAAAAAAAAAAAAACTTCCGCTTGAGCAGCATATAAATGAGTTTTTAAGGTCCAAACACAGTGCTTCATTCCTCTGAAGAACCTTTACAAAACTGTGAAAATCCTTTATCACAGTCAAAACAGTTGAAGCCGTGGAAATACAGCATAACTCGAAGAAATCCACCAGAAACGTTGCCCTGTGTGCAACAAAGTAAATCTGACCACAGATCTTTTTAATTCAAATGAAAAAATAAATAAAACATCTGTCAAAGATCTTAACTTGTTTTTGTAGCTGAGTGTTTCATTCACATTTCGATTATTTGCTAATTCAGCATGCTGTCAGCTGACCCCT
>JAOWBL010003045.1:0-12784 GCA_028564865.1 Zenarchopterus dispar | reverse complement strand
CGTTCTTCCGAAAAGTGCCCGTAATAACGGGTTGGTCTCCTTTTCGGGGTGGTCGTAAGGCGGGGTTTTACTGTAATCTCTTCCTTTCCTTTCATTTTGTTTCTGCTCTTTAACATCTGGTTTTCAACTCATCGTGGGTTTAAAATCTCAGTCTGCGTTTTTATTGGACTTTTGAAAATTTAACCAGCAACTCACATATATAATCAATTCTCCTCAAAACAGATCTTTAAAAGTGCCATAAATACTTCTGAAGCAGGCCAGCAGAAGCAGAAAATAAAACAGACAAATCCAAAAGCATGACATGTAAGCCCGAGTTCTAGATAACTGTCTGTGTACTTTCATGAGTAGCCTTACCCAAGTAACTGCCAAGATTTGACTTTTGTTTATTATACTTTTCCGGCAAAACTGACTAAATTTTATTTGTCATGTGTTTTTTTTTTAAATGACAGATTAAAGTTGTGGCATCTTTGGTGTTGAAGATGGACTGCTGTATTCTTTTTGACTTAAAACATGCCAAACGTCTCCCACCACTTCTGTGTAGACAAGATCGGAACCGCAAAGGCCACACAGTGTCTACCCCAACTGAAGTGCCTACCCACACTCAGTTTTCTGGCTGTTATGAGAGCACTACAGTTTGCAGTGAACTGTCAGGGACAGAGTTGTCCCCGTGGAGGCACTTGTGTGAGGGGACAAGTGTGTAATCTGCAACATAGCCTTGATGACAGGAAACAATCCATCCATCCATTTTCTGTACCTGCATTTCTGAATCATGGGGATCTGCTGGAGTCAATCCCAGCCCATTGCAGGCGATAGGCAGGGGTACACCCTGGACAGGTTGCCAGTCCATCGCAGGACAGCAAACAAGTGAGAGCTTATTCATCAGAGCATTTTCCTTCTTTGTTCCTTCGAAGTTGGTCAATATCTTATGTAATATTGTTTAGTGTGCACATGGTTTTTATCAAAAGCTTGCTTTTGTTTCAAACACTTCAAATAAATGTCATTCATTTAAGCTGAAAATGTTGGTCTGATGTTGCTGATACAAGAAAGGTCACTTGATGACCAAAATCTCCAGGATATAGCCTATTTGTAAAAGACTCCTTGTGGTTATCTTCAGTGTTAGTCAGCATGATGAGGAATTTCATTGCTTCTCCTCTATCAGTGAATGACTCTCGCCATCTGTAAACTGACTGAGTTTAACCACTCCTTCCAAAGTAGTAGCAATGAAATGTTGTGACTAAATTAATAGAGTGAAATGGTAAATGAGTAACCGTGTAGTCTGCGCTGACATTTCAGGAAACGCATTGTTCTGACTTGCTGCACAGAGTATCCAGATAAGATCAAAGGGAGTTTCACTGCAGTAGTGCATGTCCAGGAGAGCTGAGTCAGGTGCTGAGTACAGTTACTTGTACTCTTAAACAAATTAAAACAAATTTGAAATGATTCTCATCAGAATCAGAATCACTTTATTGCCAATGTCAGTAAAACAGGTTCACAGACTAGCAAATTGCTCTGATGTAACGGTGCAGATATAACATAGAAAAATGGAAAAAGTAAAAAGAGAATTTAAAAAATGAGAATAAAATTAAATAAATATACTAGGTGTAAGTTTACAAAAAAGAGTGCCATAGTGTGGCTGTTTTATGCCAGAGTCATTTAATTGTTCATGAGTCTGATGTCTGAGGGGAAGAAGCTGTTCTTGTGGGAAGTTCTGGTCTGGATAGACTGTAGTCTCCTGCCTGAGGGGAGTGAACAGGCCATGTCCAGGGTGAGAAGGGTCAGCCACAATCCGACCTGCACGGCCTAAAGTCCTGGAGGTGTACAGGTCCTGTAAAGGTCGGAGGTTCCAGCAGTGGCTCTGTAGGTGAACTGACTACAGACATCAGTACCACAGGCCTGTAGTCATTGAGTCCAGTGATCCGTGGCTTCTTGGGGGTAGGGATGACGATGGAGGATTTAAAGCAGGCTGGCACATGACCCAACTTCAGGGAGGTGTTGAAGATGTCCGTGAAGACAGGAGTTAGCTCATCTGCACAGTGTCTCAGGGTGGATGGGGAGACACCGTCCGGCCCTGGAACCTTGTGGGGTTCAGCTTGCTGAAGAGACTGTGTATATCCTGCTCCTGGATAGAGAGAGGAGTGGGGGAAGAGGGGATGAGGAAGAGGAAAAAGAAGAGGAGAAAGAGGAAGAAAGGGAGTGAGAGTCCACAATGGGCTTTGGTGGAGTGGAGTGAGTGGTGGTGTCTGGAGAGATGGAGATGTTTGGAGAGGTCTCAGGACTGGCAGATGGTCCATCAAAGTGAAAATAGAAGTTGTTGAGGCAGTTGGCCAGTTGCAGGTCATTTTTATGCATCTTGTCCCTGATCTCAGAAACATATTTCTTACATTGTATTTCATGCCAGGTCTCAGTCAGGGTGCAGCGTGTCACCCAAGTAGCAAAAACAGCAAAAACATTGTCCTGAAAA
Source organism: Zenarchopterus dispar (assembly GCA_028564865.1). NCBI lineage: Eukaryota > Metazoa > Chordata > Actinopteri > Beloniformes > Zenarchopteridae > Zenarchopterus > Zenarchopterus dispar. The sequence continues at coordinate 10,323 of JAOWBL010003045.1, read as the reverse complement.
GACTATTCTTACCATGAGTCCCATAAGTCAGGATTACATTTATAAATTCATGTTTGTTTGGGAAATCTGTAAAAAGAATGAAGAGCTGAAAAGTGTCTGTTCGTGGGTGGAAGTGGTTTAATAAGAAATGTAGGTCATCCTCAAACTGGAGATCACAGGATCCATCACGAGCTGAATCATGTGTTCAAATGTCAACCATTTATCACAGAGTGTTGGGACTAAGGAGTTCCCCAGAAGACAAAATGCCATCAAATCCTCTTTCTCTGGTTGCATTTTAACTTCTGATACCATACCACACCATAAGCAAAACCATAGTATACAAGAGAAACAAAGTTCAACTTAGATGATGCAGTTGTAGTCAGGGCAATCTTAAACCGATGGGGTTTGAGTTTGGATTTACAAAGTGGAAGTGAGTTGATATTTCTGAGCTCAGATGGTAGAGTTCCAGAGCTGGTGGTGACATGGATGGAGGAGGGTGACCTGAACATATAAAAGGGAGTGGCAACCTGAGGAGAGAAGTGACCTCAGTTGTGTTGGGAGTGTGGTTCATGTTATCTAGGTGGAAGTATGCAGACAGGGATCTTACTGATGTGGGTTAGGAAGGAAAAAGTACTGTTGAGTGGGGAACAGACCACTCATCAATAACAATACATTTTATCCAAAAGAACACGTAGTAAACAGTCAAAGATGAAACATTTCGAAATAATGTGTTCTTGGCAAAATAATGAAGGATAGCATTGTCTGGTCTTAGTAAGGCAAAGAAAAAACAGACACTCATCACACAGAATAAAACTGGTCAATAAATCCTGGTGCCAGGGCCAAATGTTGCACTGATCATTTTGGCAATTTTTAACAGCATAAAACATGATGCAAAATACAGTAACAAAGAGGGAAAGACTCAGCTTTAATCCCATAAAAACTATTTTCACGCAAACAAAACCAAGTTACAGCAGCAGGTGGCCAAGTGAACCGATGGTAAATAGGCAAGAAGGGAACAGCAGCCTGTTATCAGTTTCAAGCTGCACAGATTTTAGCCTTGGAGGGACCACAACTTCACATTCTGCAGCTCAAATCCAAATTCAGATTTACTTTTGATATTTTGCCATCAGAAATAATATTCCAGTGCAAAACTCCACACAGTTTGTGTAAACTTAAGACTCTGTTTCTGTTCCCTTTGTTAGAAGAGCAACTGCCATCTTAAAGAAATGTGCATTTGTTTTTCTTCATCATCTTCAACCATCATCAAGGGTGGCAGTTGACCTTTCAGTAAAAACATTCATTTCTAAGCTTTGGTTAATGACTTTGAACAAAAAAGCTGGCAACTGTCTCATTTCTATTTGACTCCATTTGGACTTGACTCAGATCAATCGGGGTTTTGACTTGGACTCTGAATTTTCTTGAACGACTTGAACTTGAACACTGAGAACGAGAGAGTGGACCTGGACTTGGCATTTGGTGGCTTGACCACAACACTGGGTGGTACATAGCTAAGAAACTGAACAGGTCATCTGATTCAAAAAAAATTCAAACAGGTATTTTTGACAAGAATTAAAACATTTAATTACACATATTTCAAATAAAACAAATTCGATAATTTTGTAACCAAAAAACATCAACTGAGGCAAAATGACAGGTAGGACAAAATGTACAAAAAATTGACAATTCTGAAAGTCCATCTAGATGATTATCTTCAAAAACCTAAATAACAAAAAAAACAACTTGAGAATCTCACTGGAATCCAGAGTTTTTATTTAGTAATTCTTATTAATACTATTATTATTATTCATGCAGTGTGCTGTTTTCATTTATACTAGCTTGCTGGTATACTATATTATTTTATACTTCTGTTGTTATATCACATGTTGCTGAGATATACCCATTTTAAGCTGGATATAATCTTTTTGAATTACAGATCAATATTACTCCAACAACAAGAACAACTCTTCCTTGTGCTGTTATTCTAGTTTCCCATTTTATCTTTAGGCAACAATTTTAAAAATGCTTGTCCCTCACCCAAACATTGCTTAACATTTCCTTTCACATTATTATGGTTAGTGTAACACATCACACCAGACAAGACCTCACCTGGAGACTGTGGAAATATGTCCCTGAGGCAATCCAACACATATTAGTGATGGAAGATGCTGGCAGGTAAAGCAGACATGAAGCCACAAAACCAGGTACCTGCAAGGGTGTACAGGTGCATTTGTGTTTACTATGGGTAGGAAACTCCAAAGATGTGGTGGATAATAAAAGAGAAAAGATCCTGAGAGATTTCCAGATCCAGACTGAAAAACTGGTGACGGCTAACCAACCAGACATTGTGGTGGTCAATAAACTCCAGATGAAAGCAGCAGCAATAAGGAAAAACGTTCTTGTTTTATTTCTTATTATTTAATATGGAGGCCTGCTTCAGTGGGTGGCCTGGTCTCCTAAAACTGCATGCTCATCATTATTATTATTAATATTGTTTTCCAATATCAGATTAGCTACCAGCACGAGACCTGTGTGGCTCGGTTGGTAGAGGATCGGGCTTTGCATTTGTGTTCTCCTTCTCCCAGTTTGTAGGGTTGTGTCAGAAACAGCATCCATCATAAAACGTGTGCCGAAGTGATGTGTGGACTGTGCTGATCCATGACCTCTCTGCTTGGAGGGAGTAAGCTGAAATGATGGAGAGAAAGACTAGCTGCCAGGAAGTCTTATTTCTCTGCTTTCCTCTGACTATTTTAAAAATCTCTAATGCCCTCGTGATCATCACTACAGAATTCAGCCTGCATTATTCTGCCTTTGTTTTTTAAAATTTACCTTTTATGAATTTTGAATCTGGAGTTGGTTTATAATTGGACGTTCATTAACTGGAAGGTTTTGAACATGCTTTCTGAGACAACTTTTTGTGTACTGGCACTTTTCAAATTAGGTGAACTGAAAATTGGGGGAATTAGTAAAATAGCAAAGAGGACCTCTGAGGAGGAGCAAAGCCTCACAGCAGGGGGTTTCTCCATGAGGAAACTTTGAACCATACATTCCACAGACATGGCTTTTGATGAAAAGTCACCATCGCTTTAAGTACAAAAAAAAGTGTTAGGAGGTCACCAATAGCCACCGGAGACTCATCAAACATATGGAAGAAGGTACTCTGGTCAAAACATTTTGACCATGAAGTAAAACAGTGAAGCATGGTGGTAGAAGCATTTGCGATCATGGTTTCTAGCAGGACCTGGGAAATCATCAGAATTGAAAAAAAGATGAATGGTGCTAAAAACAGGCATACTTCTAAAAAAATCAAAAATTAAAAATCCCTTGAGTGGTTAAACAGAACATTTTAAATGTCTGAATAGCCTAGTAAAAACATCTGTGGTGCCTCAATGTGGGTGTCTATGTTATGACTAAACTGTTGTTGTAAAAAAGTGGACTTATTGGCAGTTTTTGTTATTTATGTAATTTTCCTTTTTCTAATTTGTTCTTCTCAAAATGAAACTTGTTCCATAAGATAAAACACTGAAGTCAAGTAAAAATAAGCTTTAAAAAACTGCCATCAGCGTGAAAAAGAAGCCTTTCTTTGTCAACTCTTAAATGCAGACTAATTTGAAGGTGGAAAGGCATTTATGTGGCCTGAACCAACATGCTGGCTGAGACAGATAGAGAAGCAGCTGGCTTGTCTTATCTCTCTATTTGTGACAAACAGCCCGAAGGCACCATGACAAAGATTTCCACCTGCCTCTTTAGGAAAGTGAAAGCTCACAGTGATTCTCTGAACTGCATTAGTTCTGTGAATTGTTCTCTTCACAGGAACATTTATTTCACAAAAACTGACATAATTTGTTCAAGATCTGGGTTTTTAATTCTCTCTGTGTGCATTAATAGTGAAACGACAACTGAACTGTACATGTCAAGTAGCAATTACTGCATTGGTAATTCTAATCAAAAGTTTTGTTTATTGTGGTGTAACTACACTGTTCCATGTTGACTGACTCACAGTTTTCCTTATGCTTATCTGGAACTATTAAATCTGAGAAATGCATGAAGGAATTCTGCTTATCTCAGTAAAGCTCTTTCTATGAGTGTAATGGGGCAACCACAGTAACTTTGCCACTGCGCTTGCAGTAATTTGTGTAACTAAAGTGGAATCAGAGGCTTCCCCTGTCATCTAACTCATCCAGCTGGGGGAGTTCCAATGTGGAAGGTCGTAGGTGAAGACAAATTGCTGAATGAAAACATCTTACCTTGTTTAGTAGTTGATCAAATTTAAAATCTAAAAGCATCCTTGACATCTCTCAAATGTAAGCTAAACTAAAACCATTTATTGTTTCATTTCATCTGATTTTGCACCACACGGACAAAACAAAGGTTAGGTACAAAATCTGATCCAAAGTCAAAAAGAGTTTTTCTTTTCTTTTTATTGATGCAAAACACACAAAAAGCTATGAAATTTAATCAAGCTTACACAGCATCTTTAACAGATAAATAAAGCACAATAAAATACAATTAGAGAAATACAAGCATGAGATTAAAAGTCACACATAAAAGATATCGAAATAAGCTTACAACCAAATGAACCAAAGACTTGTCTAAATGAAAAAAGTGCTCAGCTACTTTTTAAAGGAATCAGTGAAGAAATATGGGAAGCATAATTCAAAAAGTGTTTTTCTTGGACCAGTGAAAAAAGGACATCGGAACAGGTTTCCCTAACTAGTTGACGCTTTCTTAATCCAGCCCAGCAAGCCAGTCTCTGGTTCTCTGACCACCATGGCTGGAAACCTCTTGGTTTTTTTTTTTTTTTTTGTGGTTACGCAGCATCTTTGACCTACAAAACTACATCACTGACTGCCATCTGTGATGGGCCGATTTTATCCTCTGTGTGGACTTTGACACTCTGTAACACCTTTCCACGCTTACATTTCACACTGCATTCAGTTGAGCGCTGGTATGCATCCATTACTACCTCACAGGGGGACAAAGAGGTATAACTGAGGTATAACTGAGGTGGATCGCAATCTAACACCATTCCCTCTCCGTGTGCCATGTCGGCCGCAAAAAAAGGTGCTACAGAGGTAGAGGCTGCATCGATCGGGTTTTGTTATATTGTCATCATTTTCTCTATTGTTTACAATGTTATTTAAAGTTTAAAGAAAAAAGGGTTTTCTGAGAAAATGATCATGGAATTGGTTTATTTTAAAATTCTCCTAATACCTGTGATGTATAAAACCTAAAAACGGCTAACTTTGACCATTCAGGTGAAGATCCAGAGATGTAGTGCAGCGTATGTCCAAAAATAATTCTTAACTTTGACTACACTCTAGTCTAAATTCCTCAGTAGGTGTGTCATAAGTCTTGTTCATTGACTTGGATGATGAAGACATGAACCACATCGGCTAAACAAATATGTTGACTAAGAAACTTAAAATGACATCTGCTAAACTTAAAATGCAGCCTATGTAGGACTGGCAGAAATAAATGGTCACCCCACTATGGTGCAAGGCCTATTACTCACTGAGTTTAGAAGTTGTTTCTTTTCATGGCATAAATTTTCAGTTGTTTCAGTGTTCCTTCAGACAAGATGGAATAAAAGCTCATCTTTCTTAGCAGCTATTCCTTCAATCTCAATAACAGGGGAACACGTATCTGTCACAGTTCTAGAATAGAACCCAAGAGCAGAAGACCACAGGAGAGCGTTTACAGTAGTTATTGAACACAACTGTCTTTGATGTAGGTCAGTATTGGGTTGGTGGTCGATAGGCAGGCAGGCAGGCGGAGTGAGGAAATCCCAAACAGGCAGGCAAGGTAGCTTATGATAAGCAGAGAGACAAGCGGGCAGGTAGGCAGGATCTGGACACAGGCAGAGAAACAGGTAATCAGTAATCCAACATGAAAGAACATAAGACAAGTGCTAAACTGACAGGGAATGTAGTTTGACAGAGCTGCTCCTCTTAACCAGGACTGCTGATTGCCATCAGGTTATTGCCCCCTGTTTAACACCCTCCCCTCAGGCAGGAGACTACAGTCCATCCAGACCAGAACTTCCCGCCACAAGAGCAGCTTCTTCCCCTCAGCCATCAGACTCATGAACAATAGCTAAACAACTTGCAGAACAGATTATTCTCCTGCTACTTATGTATTTATGTAGATTTTTTCTCCCTTTTTTGATTTATCTGCTTATTCACCTATTTATTTAATTCTATTTTACTTCACATTATTCCATGTTTTACCTGCACCGTTACATCAGAGCAATGTCCTAGTCTGTAAACCTGTTTACTGGCAATGGCAATAAAGTTATTCTGATTCTGATTCTGTGTAGACTGCAGTGGCCATGCCCAGGTAGGAGGGATCACCGGAAACACAGAAGGGGAGGGGAGACCAACAGCAGCAGGAGCTGCAAACTTGCAGCACATGACAATGCTTGAGTGTGAGCAGACAGGGCAATTCAGAAGACATTTGAACCTCTCAGTCTGACGGTTTATTGTCACTTTGCACATGAAATCCACCAAAGTCTCACATTTTTAAAAGCATTATTAAAGGTGTTTTAACCCCAGAACCCAAAACCACATTATTTCTGTACAAAGGGCCTCAGTGTCATTATCTAAAAACAGGCCAGCCTACACAACACTTTGTGAAAACTATTAAAGTGTGCACTCTCAAACTGATTTACAAGTTTATTATCTTGTCAAGATAATCATATCTTGAAAAAATATTTCAAGTGAAGTTAAACTGACAAAGAAGACTTCTCAAAAGTAAATAATTCAATCAATGACATCATAAACACCATAAAACAGGAGATACTGGGCCAGCCCCTCCCAGACACTACTCCTACAGAAAAACAACAAAAAATGCTGTGTGACCAAAAAACAAACTAATCATCTATATTCAACCTGCAACTCAATCACAATTTGAACTGATGTACTGTATGGTGTGTTTGCTTTTATCCAGGTAGATGCTTCAAGTGCTAACTGTAACACAAAGAAAACACAAACCAACCTGGGATATTTAGAGAGGTAATGCCACAAAAGTAACAGCAAATGAAAGAAATGGAAGTTTGAAATGTAATGTGTAAGATGAAGCAATAAGTGGTGACGAAAAGATTCACCTTGTCACAGATGGGAGTAACAGGTCATCACAGACCAGCGAGCCAGGCAGAGTGATTTTGGGATGGTTTCTTCTATCTCGGCAGTGGCAGGATGACAAGGTTAAAGAGACTGAGGGGTGGGTGGGATTTTTGAATGTATGTATCGAGAATGTTGCCAACACTCAAGTCCAGTATGTTCTCCATTCTGGTGGGAGTTGTGACATGTTGCTCCTGATAGAGAAAATATGTGGTGATGACCCACTTGCTAAAAACCACCTTCACAAGAACGCAGGTCTCCAGCCTGGTTAACAGCTGTGTAAAAGTGTCTGTGATGTGCTGTGCAGCATTACTTTTTATTGGCTGTGCCATTCCTGCACTGGCTAAATATTGTTAATACAAGTGAGAATGGGGGGAAAAAAATAATTTTATTTACCGTATTTTCCGTTATATAAGGCGCTTCGGAGTAAAAGGCGCACCTTCAATGAATGGCATATTTGAAAACTGTTTTCATATATAGGGCTCACTGCATTATAAGGAGCATAGAATAGAAGCTAAGGTAGTGGCTGGGGCTGCGTTATGCATCCACCAGATGAAACTGTGCTAAAGGGAATGTCAACAAAACAGTCAGATAAGTCAGTCAAACTCAGGCTACATCCACATGGAGCCGCACATTTTCCTATCTGACTATTTTCTGTGCAGTTTTCAAAAAAAGTGCGCCGTAAAGACGAAGCCGTTTCTGCCGTCCACAGAAAACCGTTTCCAGAGATCAGCTCACATGCCGGACCTTCGGGGGCGCTGTATTGCTCTAACAATAAACAAGAGAAGAAGCCCGGGCCAGCCTGTGAGCTAACATTAGTACTTAGCATCCCATGATGCGCGACTGATAGCCTTGAGTTTGAATTCTGCGTCGTAAGCGTGTCTCTTGAAAGAAGCCATTTTGGGGTCTTCACACACACACAAATAGTGTGGGATTCCAATTCCTCTTTACCGGTTCTTACCGCTGTTACTTCGGCGATGCCCCCTGACTACTGTAGCCATGATTAATCAATATTGATCCATATATGAGGCGCATCGGATTATAAAGCGCACAGTCGGCGTTTGAGAAAATTGAAGGCTTTTAGGTGCGCCTTATAGTGCGGAAAATACGGTATTTACTCTAAAAAGTGGAGGTCTTATCCTATTTTAAATATCAGGCCTTTCAATGAACCACTTTTCACTTAACTGAGCCCGAAAGGCTTCTCTTCTCATTGTTGAAGTTAAAAATGACAAAACGTGCATTCCTGCTTCTGGATTTACTGGAGATTAGAAGTAGTTTCTTAAAATCATTTCTCAGGCCCTCTATAAAAGAGCCTCTTATGGGTTTAAACAGACACTTGTGATAGTTTTCAATCTGTGACAAGGGGCTAAAATCACAAAAATGTGATACAGGAGAGAACATTTCTGTTTTAAAGGTAGATTTGTGCTTTGATCACAGACTGTATATGCAGCTCTGGTCAGATGTTCAAAATAGAATTCAATGCAGCTGTACTTTATGAATCCTCAACAGGAGTTTGTGTAAACATGAACTATTTGGGGCTTTCAGGGGTCTCTTCAAAATGTTATAATATCAGGAAAGAATGATACTATCCCAGACATCTTGAGATTATGAAACAATGTTTTGATGTAAAAGCTTGAACTTGTTTGGGGTTTTCTGATAACAGTATAAGACAGAACACATAAACACACCGCAGCCAAAATTTGCAAGAATATCTTTTAGCAATTTGCATGTGGACCAGACCAGAAGCTGATAACCATCAGTGGGCTTCTAACAGCCTTCTGTTGTAATGTCTGCTTGCTCCTCTTGGTAGAGATGTTCACTCATCTGCATTTGTTGACTTCTTGGTACAAATTTGACACTTTATCAAATGTTTTGATAGGACTGAGATCCTGGTTTTGTGAAAGTTCTTCCAAAAACTTGGGGTAAGTATGTGTGACACCAGAACAGTTTCTGACACACAACCCTACATTTATTCTTGTTGCACTATTATTCTACACTGTTCTGCTAAACTAAGATTTCTGAACATATTATTTTAATTTAAATTCATAAGTTGTCTCTTGCACACAGAGAATCAGGGTAACAGACTCCAGATTCCTCGTTTGTTTACTGAACCTGGCCAATAAAGCTGAGTCTGATTCTGGATGTCTTGATTAGAGCATTTGTTGGTCCAGCACAGATACCTCAGTATCTGTCCAGCTTCTGCTTTCTTTCAATTTCCAACTGAGTTCAGGCAAATCAGAGTCAATGCTGCCATCTATGTGTTTGAAAAATGTTGCTCAGCTGCACTCGACCACTGTTGCTGACTTACTGAAAAAGTTGTGTATAGAAAATCCCTGTGTAGAAAATACAATCTGTTAGGATTTCTGGATGGTTTTACCAGTTTATTTTGGCATTGGTTGTGAGCCGTTGCTAGGCTTATTTGAGACAATCTGCAGCTTGCTGGTAATATTTACTTAACTAAGATGCATTAGTGAACACATTTAAATCTTTACATTCAGGTGTCTTTACAGACTGCATTTATTAAGCTGTAAACTTGAACTGCTCAGATTATATTCAAATATTAAAATTGCAAATATTAAAATCCGGAATCACTGGATCTTAATATTGTCCTTTACACAGCCCTTAGACATCTCTAAGTGTACGACGTGATACGTGTCACTGAGAAAGCCACTGTTCATGCAGGATAATGTGAAGTGTACTTAGGCTCTCTTGTTAACTGTACATTGTTTACCTGATCAATAAGGGAGGTATTAGTGAATGGTTGTGAAACTGTCTGGGGAAGAGAGATTCAAAGCTGCACTGTGATCCAGACTCTGTATCGGTCCGTTGTGGTGAAGAAGTATTTACCAGTCAATCTACATTCCTACTCTCATCTATGGTCATGAGCTGTGGGTAGTGACAGAAAGAACGAGATCACAGATACAAGCAGAGGAAAGGGGTTTCCTCCATAGGGTGTCTGCACTCTCCCTTAGAGATAGGGTAAGAAGCATGGTCATCCAGGAGGGGCTCAGTGTAGAGCTGCTGCTCCTCAGCATCAAGAGGAGCCGGATGAGGATACCTCCTGGACACCTCCCTGGTGAGGTTTTCTGGGCATGTCCCACTGGGAGGAGATTCACTTCAATTCAATTCAGTTTTCTTTATATAGCGCTATTCACAACAAAAGTCACCTCGAGGTGCTTCACACTGTAGGGTAAAGATAAAACAGTGTTACAAGGAAAATCCCAAC
>JAOWBL010003044.1:0-12785 GCA_028564865.1 Zenarchopterus dispar | reverse complement strand
TAACCCATTCAAAGTTCAGACCTGAACCTGGTTGAGATGCTGTGATGGGACCTTCAGAGAGCTGTGGAGAAGTGAACATCCATAACCTCAATGAACTGAAGCAGCATTGGAAAGAAGAATATGTGTGAATAAAATAAAATAAAACATCACATGAAGTTCAGAAGTTATAAAATGTTACCTGATTGGGATGTTTCCAGTAGAATCAAAGCTTGTGATGCACATGATGTCATTCACTAACTTACTAAATTACTAACCAGCCAGGGAAAGATGATGTGGATTCAGCAGCAGCACATCTTTTTTGACACCGCAACCATTGTTTTCAGCATAACAACAATGCTATCAATGATCAGGGCATTAATGCTCCTCACATATGAATCTTGAGGAGTCACAGCCAGCTGGCTGGTACACTTATTGAACTGTGAAGCGTGTACCAGATCTTATTACATATTTGAGCAGCAGCTACAACTGGAGACTACATCATGTACTTTACTGTGAGGAAGGACTTGGGCCTTGTACGCCACAACTTTTTATTTTTTGGGTGAAAAAATATTTCACCCCATTTTTGGGAGCTTGGTGGTCCCTGATAATATATCTATCATAAAATCTGACACTGAGTTTCAGTGTGAGGTTCAGAGACCTGATTGGGTCACATTGTCTGGTCCTCAGGAAACACTGTCCTGAGATGTTGCTCTTCTCTAACACTCCTGGCTCAGCTTAGCGGGCCAGAGACAGACTGGATGTGAAGGTGATGGTGATCACCTTCACATGGATGTGAAGGTGATGGTGATCTACGCAGGTGTGTTTGAGTAGGGAAACATCTAAATCATGTCAGACTCTGGATCCCAAGATGCAGGGTTGATGACAATAGCATCTAGAAAGTACTCTGAGAAGAACCTACTGAAAGGGATACATGATATTATATTGCCACTCAGGGTAAACACGGATGTGCGCCTTGTGAGATGTTCTCCATTGGGGGAGCTGTGGAGCATCATCCTCTGCAACAACCTCATCCTCAATCTTGATCATGCTCCTTCTGCCCATAAGATATTCTGACATCCATATCCTCAAAGTGTTAGTCAAGGGTAAAGCTGAAAAAAATCAGTATGGTCATTATTTTGTGACTAATTTTGTATAATTATTTTGTCTTGAATGAAAGTGTCCTAACAGAGCAGTGTTTCCCTGAGGTAATGAACCAGAAAACACAGTTTAAGTATATAGAAAACAACAAAATAAGTCCTAAAATGACTCAAAATGCTTCCCTACGTGTTCATGTACATTAATACCAGTATATTTTTTTATTTAAAGTTACTACAGATTTACACATGTTTAAAAGTGATATTCAACTTACCAAGTAGTGTGTGTCCATTCTGCAGCTTCACTTCCTGAAAGAAGTGCTCCTCTAACAATAACGCACACTTCAACACACACGTGTGGTGATATTTAAAATGTTTCCTTCCCCCAGAAACATTAAAGCTGCAGTGTGAGGCCCATACACAGGAACTTCAGGCCCCAGCAGATCTCCACTACTTATCATTTCAGCTCTAGTTTTGAGTGTGTCTAGCCAGTGGTCCATCTGGTCTACTAAGGTGCTGGGATGGTGGAGGCTGCAGTTCCTTGAATGATCACAAGGGGCAGACAACTCAGAAACAGCCTTACGTATCATATATCATCATCATATCATCATCATATCATCCTATCATCATATCATGCACGTTTATGAATTTTTGTATATCTTATCATGAGAACTTGTATAACACTATAAACGTGTACATAATTATGGGTTTTTTTGTGGCTAACAGCTGCATCATGGTCTGTAGTATCAACAGCTGTCACAACTTTAGTCTCTTGCACCTAGCGTATTTGGAGACTTTGAGATATGACTTAAGTTTAAAAGGACAGAATCACTTTCACTTTAAAGATAATATGTTCTCTTGTGCTGAGACTGAGCTGAGGCCGGGCCAAAGCCAGAAAGTGGCTGGACCAGTGACCTGCAGCTGAGGCAGTTCTGAAGCAGCCTCACTGGAGCCCAGAAGTCCTTGTTGGCTTCACTTGTCCTCATTTCAGCTCTGGCAGCACTCTGTTGTTTCAATCATGATATTTCAAATGAAAATGCTTGTTCAGATTTGAGCAGAAGTAAGGTAAATTGATGTTACTTAACATCATAAGTCAAGATAAGCTATGATTGACAGATCTTCGAGTTATCTTCTCAGATCTGCTGGTTCCAAACATTTACAACATGGCGCTCCACAAAACAAGGAAAAAGAAGCTTCACAAGCACTCAACCTCTCACAGACAGTTTTTGTCCAGTTCTTTTTATACAGTCTGTGGTTAAAATGTCCAACTTTATAGCAAAAATGAGCATATACACAGTCTGGTACAAAAAACAGTTTTGGCTTAATTAAGGCGAGGTGGACGTGTTCCAGCCCACCTCCAGACGTGCTCGTTCCTCCTGTTTGCCCATGTTTGGGTGGAGTCAGTCTGGTTAAGATTGCTGAAGACCAGACCTCAACTTGTAAACCTTCAGAAACCTGCAGGGTTGAGTTTCACCAATTTTCTTTATTAAGTCTCTGGTATACAACTTTTCAGCACATGAGACAGATGAAATGTTGTAAAACACCAAAAGGAGCTCCTTTTGGTGTTGTAAAAACTGGATAGACTTCTGGACATGTTGCAAGTGCAGAAGCTCACAAAAGCAAGACTTCATATGTTTTATTTTTGTTTTTCATGTGTTATTTGTGTACTCCTGTAAGTCAGCCATGTTTACCTGTTTAACTGTTTTTTGTTTTATTTTTGCTTGTTTCTTCTAAAGCAGCAGCTGCTTATCTCTAGAGTTAAATACAATTTTTGGATTTTAAATGTTTTCTTTTTACTCCCTTTTTTTTTTTTTTTACTTTATCTGCAAACTTCCTTCACTTTGCTGTTGTTCTGTTAAACCTCAGATAGTTGCATATGTATGTCTGCAGTCCTAAATAGTCAGAGATCAGCTGTGATAATAAACATCTGGTCAACTGATCAGTCACACAGCCTGCAGAGCCGTTTCCAGAAAACAGCTGATCAGGTCATAGAGAAACATGGCAGCAGCAGAGAGGAGGAGGACTGGCAACAGCTGATCACTGACGTCACATCAGCAACTCTTCTTCTGCTGCTGCTGCTCAAACTTCTGGCTCTCCACCTGTGGAGCTGACCCAGACACGTGACTTAACGCGGAAGCGGAAACAGAGCAACGCGTTACCAACAGCTGAGCAGCAACAGAGATGGTCTATTAACACCACGAGTCACTCCATAATTAAAACCTAAACCAGATTTTTATTTACGTTCATGCGTTATTTACGAAACTATCGAATAACCCAAATTTTTGTTTAATTTCTAAACATAGTTGTAAATATATTTTAGGGAAGCAGTAGTATGGTTGTTGGGTTTATGGGGAGAAACAGCAATTGCCTGCACATATAAATAATCATATTGACTTTTAGGAGTCCCTGCGACCTTGTAGATGGATTCAGCAGGTATAGAAAATGGATGGATGGATGGACTTTTAGTAGTTAAATAACATTTGCTGTCCAGCTGAGAAAACGTTTAACATTTAATTAATGATAATATTTGAATAGGGCTGTGTACAACTGATAATTAATCTGCAGGTTATATTTTCCAGTTAGACACTTGAAGTCAGAAAGAGTTATTATTATAACTTATTCTAGTCTGAGGAAATTATCTCTTAAAGAACAACCATGACTAAAGTAAAATACAAATAGAACTATATGAAAATAAGAAAACAGAAGAACACAATTGTATGGAAATGTGATTCAATAAAATAAATAATAAATTTCTTAAGTAAATTAGTTAATAAATAAAAAAATATATATACAATCATGAATAACGCATAAAATAAATTGAATACATGCCGAAAATAAAAACATGATATAATCAAAATCACAAAACAAATTAATATAATAGATGATAATTAAACAATATAAAATTATTTTATACAGAAGGAAAGAAAGAAAGAAAGAAAGAAAGAAAGAAAGAAAGAAAGAAAGAAAGAAAGAAAGAAAGAAAGAAAGAAAGAAACAGTCGGCTTTCCGAGGGTCTGTGAAAACTCGTCAGAGTGAGAGTTCTCTTCGCTCTCAGCAGCTCCAGCGCAGTTAGCGGCGCCAGCTAATCCGGCTAACGTTAGCTCGTGTGGCGGTGATGGCGGAGCTGGTGCAGGGACAGGCCGCGATGAGCCAGCCGGGGCTGAAGGCAGACGGCCTGGCCGATGTGTTACAGAGGGCCCGGCAGGTAACAGCTCCTCTGGGGCTCCGTACACCCGCTCTGGGCCGAGTCGGCCCGTTTAGAGCCAGCTGAAGCACTTTTAAGTCGGGTTGTTGTTACTGTTGCTGCTCCAGAACTTCTGCGCTCCGTCAACACACACTCACGTACACAATAACGGCCGCGCGCACACACACACACACACACACTAGCGTGCTAACTAGCTCGGAAAGCAGTTCGAAGTTGGACTTGGGAACGGTTTGGTTCACTTTGTGGGGGGGAGGAATGAGGGGGGTGACATGGTACGGGAGTTAGTTTGTAGTGAGTTTGTAGAACTGCCACCCGGAGAGGGGGAGTGAAAGGAGGGGTAGGGGGGCAAAAGTTTGGACACACGTGTCAACCTATTGGGTCCGCGAGGCGGAACCGGGGAGGGGGGTTGGGGGTGACTGCTTCAACTGCACGCACGAGACCAGGACCCCCGCCCCTCCAACAGGCTTCTGTTTACTGTAAGTTGTTAGAAACTAGGCTGCGTTATGCAACTAGCTGAGGCGACTGACAGACCTTCAGATGAAACCTCACACGGACTGGTTGAGCCTCAGATGGACTGGTGAGCCCTTAGAAGGACCATCAGATGGCTTAAAGGAGCTTTAGAGGATCTGACATAACTTCAGATGAACTGACAAACCCTTGGTTGATCCCTCAGTCAGTTTGACAGATCCGCGATTAGACTGATGGAACCTGAGTTGGACCAACAGACCCTCAGATGGACTGATGGACTAGGCTGGACCTAAACATAACAGCCTGTTCACCTCAGCTCTTATGTTTACTGGGAAGCTCCAGGATGATCCCACATCACCGTGATTGCTGAACTCTCGTCAGTTGGGCAACTGAAACTATTTCTACTAAAGTAACTGTCATCCTGAAGATCTGGACCTTGAAACATTGTGAAGGGAAAAGAGAAAACAGATTATGATTATCTTTGTGACCACAGAATATCACGTCTCGTTCTCATGTTTTATTTGAGCACAAGTGCACAAATCTGAAACCTGTCTCTGAAGAAGCTGGGAAACTGTGTAAAATATAAATAAAATCAGAATGCAGTGATTTTCAAAAATGCATAAACTAATAATTTATTCACAATAAAACAGAAAACAGCAATTTTGAAAAGTGAATTGTTTTCATGAGAAGTTTTAAGGTGACTTTGAATTTGGTGGCAGTAACATGTCTCTAAATGATGGGGATGCCAAAAATAAACACCTGAATGAATATCTACAACTAATTAAATTAGTTGTAAACAGTTTAGTGATATGATGGGCTTAAAAAAGATTATTTTAGAGGTACAGACTCTCAGAAGTAGAGATAGACAGAGAGTCTGGAGGAATCTCTGTGCCAGGGAGACATCCCAAACTGAATCATGGATACCAGTGATCTTCGGCAACCATGCATCAAAACCAGACAAGAGTAATGAAATTAGACCATGGACTCATAAAACTTCTTGAAATCTCTGTTGAAGAACACATAATTATACCATCTATGCAGGTCAAAGAAGACTTGAACATCCTCTCTGCACCAAAGTTCATGTAAAATGGTCTGAGGTGAAGTGGGAAACTGTTGTGCTGTCACATGAATCAAAGTGGACGCCACGTCCTCCAGACTAGAAAGGACAGGGGGTGTCGGGCTTCTTATCAGCGCTCATTTTTCAGGGAAGACTTTGTATGTTTCAGCAAGGCGCAGCTAAACCATAAAGTACATCTGTTGTAAAAACACGACTTCATAGTAGAAGAGCTAAATGGGTCTGCCTGCAGTCTGCTCTTCTTGAAAAAGTCATTGCATTCTTTTTATTTACGTTTTGAGCAACTTTGTTCCCAGCTTCTTTGTTGTTTGAGTCATAGAAGCAGACACGAGTCAAGGAATTTAAAGAAAAATCACAGATTTACAGAGTTTTCATTCTAACTGATGATGGTTTTTATTTGTCAATTCATCACATAATAATAATAACAGTCTTTGTCAGTATATATGTCACAAAGCACATCAAAATTAGTCGTCAGCTTTTAATGCATCACTAGTTACACTAGGAGCAGTGGGCTGCTCCAGGGCCCAGGGAGCTAGCTCAGGAGGCTTGCTCAGCGGCCTACAATAGCTCACCTTTGTTACCAACCTGAGGAGTTCAACCTGGGTCCTCCACGCTCAAGCCCACTTTAACCACTCCCCACAACAATGGAGGAAGTATTTGAAGCTGTTTTTAAGTATAAACTGGTCTAATTTTGAAGCAGCTTTGATCATTTTTGCTTGAAAATGAATCTTTTGTTGCTTGTTGGAGTCACTTTTCTCACATTTTCAAACTGTTTCTTTTTGTCCCCCCCCAACCGTCAAGATCTATTTGCTGCTTTTTAACTTTTTTTTTATGGGGGTGGCGAGGTTGGGGGTGTTTGACTTCAAAAGCAACCTTTTCTGTCTAAAAGAGTCAGCAAACATCTGCTTCAGTTTACAGTTGTGAAAGTTAGTGCCCACTCTTATAATAAAAAATAATATTGGCAATACTAAGTACATCCATGATCCAGCAACTTATAGATTTACCTTCAGCACCAGGCGCTCCCAGCTAAACCATCAAACCTTTGTGGTATGGTGGGTGGAGCATCTTTGTCAAAGACTGATGTTTGGTTTTTGGTAGTTGTGCTCTTCACAGTTTATCTGTTTGTAAAAATAAGTTTGAGATTAAATTCTTTGTGGGTGAGAGGGCTGTGATCTGGTGTGGACAGGACTGATGTCAAGCTGTTTGAATGGGTGTGAAAATGTTGGGAGAGGTTTAAACACGTTTGAGGACTTGAACAGGTTTGAAAAGGTGTAAACAGGTTTGATGATGTGCAGCAGATGCGTCTATTAGACTGCTGCAGAGAAGTTTTCTGCAAGCTTCTCTTTCAGCTTGATTTTCTTTATCATCTTTAACAGACTCAAGGTTTCCTCCATGTGTCTGTGTGTATGTAGCACTGGCTATCACCACTAATTTTCTGAATCGATTCAATTCATGAAGGGCCTGATTCAATATTGATTAATTTACAAATATTGATATAACATCATCAGCTCTAGTAAGTTAACAAGGCTTTGGAGCCCGTCATTGTCAACAATGCTATATAATCTTATATCTTTACATATAAACACAGTGATTACTTCAGTTATTTTTTGGGCCTCCAACAAGCTTGAAGGCATCTTGCACACAAATGCCTTTTCCAGTTGGGTTTGTTTTTGGTTGCATGCTTTCGGCTGCATATCGGAGTAATGTGTCATTAAATGGTTTCTGATACTAGAGGTATTTCACAGTATTTTACCCCCATGTTGCAAAGCTTTCACACAGCTTTGGTTTTGTCTAGGTCCTCTGTGTTGTTATCATGGGGTTTAGATCCAAAATAAAGCCATACATCTGCTTTCAAACTTGAGGGTTTTCTCAACAGTGTTGTATTGCCTAGTCCCACCACAATTATTTTCAAAGCCTTAACTCACGCGCACAAGATCTTGCCAAGCATCAGTAAGTTACATGAGGCTAATGTCACTGTTGTCACCAGAAAAGTAAACATATTTTAAAAAAAATGATCTTGTAGTTTTATATATCGATTAATAAGTTATTACATTTGAATCAATATAAATCTATTAATTGATCTTTTTAAACCCACCGCTGTGTGTGTGTGTATGTGCGCATGCGTACACGTGTGCCTGTGTTGCTAAGGTCATGTACCAGCTGAAAGTTTGTGTCTGCAGGAGTCGTGGACTCTGCCAGAACAGAAGCTTATTAGTGTTTTCTGCAAGTTGTCATCATGTTTCTGTTTCTACTGGTGTGTTGTTGTCGAGCAGACGTAGGTTGGAATCTTCACACATATGGAAACAGGACCCAAAGAGGAACCAGATTTGTGAGGGTCATTCATTCTGTTCTTGCAGTCTTGGTTGATTTCATGATGCCTTGCTGTGAGGCCTTTGTGTTTGACACATAAACTGTATAAAACAATGAATGAAGTATTTGGTCAGTTGACCTACTGGTTTCTGAAAACCAGTTTTGAAGCCCGTTTTTTTTTTTTTTTTGTGGAGCCAGTCTTATTGGTTGGGAAGCTGAGGGAAAAATGCCCACCATATGCCACTCAAAGTTAGATTTACTCCCAGCTCCTTCAGACAAAATATCTGCAGAGCTACCATCAAATGTTTACAGTAGAATATAATGTTTAACATGTTGAGTCGACAGGGAAATAAAAGATAACTATCTCGTTTACTTGATGTTGGTTTAATACAAACAGATGGTTGCTTCACTAACTGAGTAGCAGCACAAAGAAGAAGTGATAATGGGTAGTCATTGACTGAGAAAACTGTTAATCAACTGTTTTATAAAACTGTTTTATATAAACTCTCCTGATGATGTACAAAAAAAAATCACCCCCCTCAGAGTTGTCATGGATGTGAAATCAAATGAGGAGGCTAAAATGGTCTTTTGAACCAGGTTTTAAATATATTTCTTTCTGCTCTAAAGTTGGACATTTTAGCGTGGAGGTCAATGAAGGTTGACTTGTATTTGGAGCCTCTAGTGGTCAGTTGAGGAACAGCAAACAAATCTTAGTTCTCAATGAGACTCATTCAGGATTTGGTCTGAAGGAGTACCTTAAAAGTCATCCACAGGTGTGTCTCCAGTCAGGTCACATGATGTCACTCAACCAGTCGGAGGCTTCATATGCCAAAACATCATCAGACTTTTCTTATCAGTTGTGGGAAGTGTGTATTGATGTTATTGATCCATTGAGACACACGAGCCAAGCGAAGTATGAACCTTGTTAGGAGACCGAGAAGAAGGAAGGCTGATGAAGAGCTCCGCTGGCAAGTCAACAAAAGTTTGATGTTCTTCGTCGACTGATCGCAGGTTTTCTCTGATGTGGCTTAAACTCATCTTAGACAAAGTGTAAATTCCTTCAAGTTGCATTTAAAACCCTCATTTGAAGAAACTTCAGCCTAGTATTTGATTGATGGAGTTGAACAGCTGTAACTGCAGTTTGAATGCTGGGATTTCTCCGTTGTTTGACTGATATTTGTCTTCTTCACAATATATATGATTTCACTTTGTTTGCTGAGACTCAGGACCTGCAGCTGTTTACATTTGTCCAGAGATTTATCAGGTTTAAAATTCTGTCTTTATTCAGAGCTTGACTCAAACTCTTGAAGTTGATCTCAGTGTTAAACCTTCCTTAATAGTGTTTTGTTTGAAGAAATAAATTAAATTTAGATATGTAGTTCCTCATGGCTTCTAGGTTACCAAGCTCAGAACATTATTATTAACCATAAAAATACTTCAATATGAGATAAAGTCTCTTAAGTAAATCTGCAATTCAGCAGTAATCAAATACAAATAACTGGTTTTCTGCAGAAAAATATTTTTAAATAAAGTAATAAATCTGCATCTATCAGCCTAAACCTGCAGCTAACGAATGTTTCAAAATGATAAACATAGTCTATCAAATTAATCAAATGTTTCATTTTAACTGTGATCAAAACACAAGTAACTGAATTAATTTGTTCCAGAAAAGCAAATGCACCCATGTCCAATAGCCTAAATATAAAAAAAATTTAAAAATGCACTTAAGTAAACCAAAACCTGCAGTTAAATGCAAATCTTAATATAAAGAGCTTAAATATCGTATATAATTAAACTAGATGCAGTAAACAGTGATTAAATGTTTAGATCAGCGAGGTTTTGCAGTAAAACTCGCTTCCTCTTTTATTCCCTGATGTGAACCAGTAATGTTGGGATGCTCAGCTTCTTTGGGTTCAGTTTTGGACAGGTCCACCAGCTTTGAGGGGCCACTGGTAGTAGGGATATGTTTAGGAGACGTAGCTCTTCAGCATGAATCTCCACCAGACTGTGGATCTTCATCACAGAATCTGGGAGGATCTTGAACTGGGTGCCATGTGAAACTGGATGTTTTCAACACAACTGAACACCAACCTTGTCTGCCTCAAACAGAAAATATTTTTCCAGTTTAAAAATTATGATAGTCAAAAATAGCTGAACATCAGTGAACATCATAACAGTTTTGTTGACATGTATTGACACTCAACTTATGGGAAGATACAATATATAATACCAGAGCGAGACCAGATGATATTTTCAATTACCTTGCAGAAAGCTTGAAAGAAATGTGCATTAAAAAAAGCCTTTTATTTGTAAACACTATGCAGGTTTATTTAAAAATGTTTTATAACTGGAAATATATTAGTAACTATGGATGAACCGGAATAGGCTTTTAAAGCTGTTCCTCTTCCACAACATTAAAATAACTACCCCCGAAAAAAAATTAAAATTTCCTGTGTAAAATATGAAAAAATCAAAAAAGCAGAAAAAAATCAGATTCCAGTGTCATGTTGGCTGCAGTCTTGACAACTCAGTAACAAGATAAGCTTTTCGCTGTCCTAAAATGGCTAACTTGCATAATTTTATAGTTGTATATAACATCTCCAGCTGTGGGTGGAGCTAGGAGTGGTTGCTGTGCAAGCTTTGGGCCACTTTGATACAGGGGTGGGGGTGGTGGGGGCACACCAGTGCCTGCTGCTCACTGAGAAGAGCATGAACGATACGAGATTTCACGTAAATTTATGAAAGACCTCAGTAATATCTGAAAAAAGTATCTGGATTTGTTGTTAGTCAACATTTTGAAAAAGAGTCACTGGGGTGGTCTGAAAACCGCTGAATATTGCAACAATGTCATCAATTTGGAAAAAGTGGTTAACAGTTCTTCTGTTTTTCTGGCAGACTTGTAGTAATTGCAGTAGTATGGCTCCTCCTACAGATGGTTCACGATAAAACTTCTCATTCAACAAGAAATACTCTTTTTTATCGCAAGATATTGTTTTATGAGGTCACATCACAGTCTTACTACTTTGTGTTAAAGAAATATTCTGGAGTTGGATCAAGCCTAGGTCTCTTAACCACTAACAAGTGTAAACGTTTGTTAGGGACCAAAATGAAAGAACCGTTTTACTTTGTCCCAATATTGTTTTCAGATTGCTGCCATCTTTAGTTTGTACTAATTGCTTACTGAATGTCACGCAAACTACTAAACAAGGAGGAGCGTTCAATAAACTGGATCGGAACTTTGATACTCATGATGGCATGTTTCTCCTCTTTTTGCGTATGTTAACGGTAGTTTGATCAGCATTCGGTAACTAATTGATATCAAGTAAAAAAACAAAATTTTTATACCTGCAGAGTTAAATGATCTGATTCATTCTCTGAGGTCGTATCCACAGCATTACAGAAGTTTAACATTTTTCTTGTCTCGTTAGAGCATTAAAAGAGTGATTTATTTCAATGTTGGCTGGTTGTCCACTGAGCGACTTTAGTGTTCATCCTGCTGTGGATATTCTATTCTTGCTCAAAATGACGTTTTGGTTCTCAACAAAAGTTTATACTCTCTATCGTCTAATATTAAACTGAGGATTTTGCCTCAGTTACAACACTGTCAGCAGTGACTACCAGTTCGTAGGAGCTACATTTAGTGACATGCATAATTACTTCTGTAACATACATCAACAACTATTATTTAATGGATGAATCCTCAAATTATTTAACCCTTGTGCGATCTTAACATTCTGTTTTCTTCCCTTGTTCTACGGATCAAAAATGACCCTACCAAAGCCCCAAAATAAAGCAGCTTAATTGAATTTTAAATCCAAAATCTATTTTGCATGATGAAACAACCTGTTATTTATCAATTCAACTCAATTTAATTAATTTTTTATCATGTATTTTTTGTTACACAATACAAAAAGACGATCACCAGTGACCATTATTACACTTTTTTTTAAACCACAAACCAACTGTCACAACAGTTTTCTTTTACACATTAAATTTATATGATAGTATTACATAAATATGAAGTAATTACCTATGAATTAATTATACTGATAGGTAAAAAAAACAGTCAACAAAAACAATTTTTTGTCAATAGTTTATTCTTTTATATTTTGTAGGAAGTGACTTAAAAAACACTTCTCTCATAACACAACAAAATGTCGCTTGACTTTGTGAACAATTTTCAACATCAACTCTATTAAGCACATGTAGGACAGTATGTGCAAATTTGAGAACGGGCTGTGTAGATGTATTTCTCACATGTGCAGCACACAGCTTTTGTCTCGCAGTCCTTCTTCCAGGAGCAGAACTGGCACCTTTTTCTTTTGACTGACCCAGCTCTCACAAGATTCAGCTCCCTGAACAGCTTCCACAATGGCTGCAGAGGCTTCCACGCAGGGCAGGCGCTCCCTTCTCTCAATGCACGGGGTGACAAGAGCCTTTCCCAACTGCTCAAGGAACATCCATCTCTTCGTTTTCTTCCCTGACATCCAGGTCAGGTTGATCTCCTGCCATATCACAAAGGCGTTATGTGAGGACACATCAGTGATGTCATGGAAGATGACCAGGGGCCAGTGTCTAGTCATCCTTCGGCAGCTGTATGTTCCAATAACCTTGTCGAGGTTGTCCACACCTCCTTTATTGCAAATGCAGTTAT
>JAOWBL010003043.1:0-12788 GCA_028564865.1 Zenarchopterus dispar | reverse complement strand
ACCCTACAGTGTGAAGTGCCTCGAGGCGACTTTTGTTGTGAATTGGCGCTATATAAATAAAATTGAATTGAATTGAACTGAATTATATGGTGTGACTGAAATGCTTGTAGTGGTGTATATATATGTGTGTGTGTGTGTGTGTGTGTGTGTGTGTGTGTGTGTGTATATATATATATATACGTATATATATATATATATATATATAGTTTTTTTGTTTTTTTGTTTTTTTTTTTAACAATATTTTCATTAACTTTAAATCGTTTCTTGCATTCAAATTAGTTTTAGGATCTTTATGGCCTGGGTGTTGCAGTCTTTTAACAAAAGCGCTTCAGCTCAAGAACTGATAGAGCTGTGATACAAACAGAAGTGAGTGCAGTTGAATGTGAAGACATTCAGAGTCTTGTTATGACAGTGTTTCTGTGCTTCTGCAGGCCGGTCAGACCGCTTTGGATCAGGCCAGAGATCACAACAACCCAGACGTGGCTCCTCTTCTGACCAAAGCCCCCCAGGTAAAACAAATAAACAAAGGTCAAAGCAATACTCGATAATGAAGTACCGTGTTCATCCCAATATAATGCAGGATTTTTTTCCCTTTGAATATACCTGGAAAAAGTCAGGTTGTCCTATGTTTGAGGTCTAGATTTTTAAACACAGAGACCATTACATTACCACAACAATAGCTGCCAGCAACCTAAATGTACCTGTTACAATTAGAGCTTCAAACATTGACCCATAACATGAGAAGGTTTTAGAGATGCAGAAAGAAAGTAATAAAGGAAGGTGAATAAAGAAACAAATGAGAAGAAGTTTTCATGCTAACTTTAAGATGATTGTGATCAATAAATGACAAGCAGCAAAAAAAGGCGTCACACCATGCAAGGCACAGCAATGAAGAGCCCAAAAATACAGCTTTCGAACCCTTGTAGACAATCCAGTCAAGTGTCAAGTGTGTACACAGTTCACTTGTCACACCTTGTTCAGACCCTTTTATTAAAAAAAAAAAATATTTTTAAAAAATCAATGAAACTCCACACTAAGTTTATACTGAATTTGCTTTTATTGTACATAGACAAATTACTTTTTAACACACATAGCCTCTTGCCTGGCGCTTACACTCTGACTTTGGAGTAAAGCTGCCATTTTTTCATCGTTGTCATTGACTCATGGAAAGTCAAAACAGAAAAAAGCTCATGTTTTTTCCTTCGCCAAAAGATGTCTTATACTGTATTTGGATCAATATTGTATACTTCTGTATCACGATGCTGAAAGTCTGTAACATGATACAGATTAAGTACAAAGAAATCTATTCACTCACTGTTTAAAAGAGTAGTGAGAGGACAAGTTAAAACAAATTTAAGTTCTCATTTTCTATATGCTTGTTGCGTGTACAGAAACAACTTTTACCATGTAATATGTAACTTTTACTCTTATTTTATTCACTGACCAGGCATTATTCCTTTTCTATCTGTGTGTGTGTGTGTGTGTGTGTTCTGGTCCAGAGCTTTGTGCGTGGCAGGAGTGTGAGAAAGAGAAGAGACAAGCTGAAAGCAGAGGGGCGAGCTCAGTCAGTGCCCAGAGATGAAATGTTGTCCTGTAAGGTAAATACATGAGCACTGTGTTGATGTTCAGGTTCTGGTTAAAGGCAGCACAGCGTTTGAAAAGAGTCCCCCTACAGGACCCTGTAAGTTTAGTTACTGATCTGGGGTTGTGCTGTGTTGGCCTCTGGTTCCTTGGGTCGCCGTCCCTCCTGGAGTGGGGGGGGCCTCGGGGTGTTGGGACCGGTGGGGGCGTCCCCCTCGTGCCCGCCGCGGTTCCTTGCCTGGGCTTCCGTTCCTCGGGTTGTCCTGTGGGCTCCTGATCCGCCATCAGGATCGATGTGGGACACTTTCACTTTCACGTTAATTTTCACGTTACCAAAAAAAAAAAAAAAAAGCCAGTAGTCGCTGGCTCAGATTCTGAAGAGGAATATTCCCCCTCTGAGGATGATAGTTAATAAAAAAATAATTAAAAAAAAAAACTCACAATAAACCTGCTAAATTTAATAATCTCATTTAATCCCCTTTTTTTCTGGCTGCATGCATTATATGAAGCATGGTTTAAGGTAATAAGTTCAGTTTAACTAAAGCATAGTGCCAAGTTCACACATGATTAGTATACACAGAGATGCTAAAGGTCATCGCATGTTTTTATAAATGAAATGTTAAACTTTTTAAGCACGGTTATATAAGCAAAATATAGATTTACGAGAAACCTTAAACTGAGTTTTGCCTTTTTGTTGTTCTTTTTTTTTTTTGTCATAGTCCTTCATATGAAATCATCCTGGAAAACACACTGTTACACGTTTCGCTCTTCCTGTTTCCTGCAGGACAGTGTATCTGCAGCTGACGACACCCAGAGCAGTGAGCGAGCTGCCTGTAAACAAACTGAGGTGACCGAGTCAAACACCAGGAGGGGAAAGAACCGGAAGCTGAAAGAGAAGGTGAGTTCCTGAGTGGAAGCATGGAGAACCCGATGGTTCCCGCTCAGAGCATCTGTTCAGGTGAAAACAATGTGTAGAGATTTTCCTCTCCCTTTGTAAAAGCCAAATCCGAATCCACCTTTTCGGCCAGGTTTGGATACACAAACAAGGAATCTAGTGCTGGTTAACTTGTTCTCATGGTATAGTCAAATTGTTAAAAACAAAAAGGAATTATAGCACACTGACAGTTTAAAATTCCACATAGTTCAGAGATGCATGTGCAGTGATTAGTGATGAGTTCAGGGTATACTGTACCCTTCTTCCTAAATAGAGGAAGTGTTATGATCACTAATGTCAGGTGACTTTGCTATTGCAGCCATCTTTGTCTGACCCTCTTCGCCGCAAAGAGACCCGGCACAGTGACGCCACTCACAAAAGGAGAGGTAAAGTGCAGGGAGCCTTTCCTCATGCATCTGTTCCTCCTCACAACTACAAAGCTTATCAGCTCTACACGCTGTACCGAGGCAAGGATGGCAAGATCATGCAGGTTTGTGTACAAACACTCCCTTGTTTAGTCAAAATCATTATTTATGTAGTTCTGTCTGTTTAGACCTAATGTCCTGTTATGCAAGGTGATCTGTCAGGACTTGCAGTAATGCAGTACCACATGAATATTTATAAATAACTTCTCAAGATCTGGGGCTCCACTAACCAGAGGAGCACCAAAAAAGAGGGAGCCCACAAAGGCCATAAATAGTAAATATGCGGTTATGTCGTAGGCTCCTCTGAACGGCTGCCGCTGTGAACCTCTCATCATTAAACTGGAAAACCAGCTGGAGGCCACCAAAGAAGAGATGAAGAGTGAAATCCACACAGTGCAAGACCTGATGAACACCAAGATGGGCCAGTTGGACCGTAAGAACAAACACCAGGTAACATGCAGTCTGCAGCATGGTAGACATGCATGCTGCACAAGAAAGAACACCATTTTTCTGAGTCTTCTCACTCAGTCAGTCACCCTTTTGTCCATTTCTTTGAATGATCCATTACCTTAGAAGGCAACTGAAATAATATCAGAAGAGTGGTATATTTTTTGTGAAAAATTAGAGAAAAAAAGGAAATGTTTATGTAGCAGATCTGACATTTATATGCAGGTTTTATGCTGGAGCTGTGATTAAGTTTTTTTTTTGTGAATTTTATCTTTTTAAAGCTGTTGACCCATCTAAAAGGTCCACACAACTCTTCTTTTTCTGGGTGGGAAAATCCAAAATATATTTTCTAAAGCAAGGGTTGGGGCCTGTATGAACTAAAACCTGCTCTAGTAATAAGTCAGTGATGTTTTATCTCCTCATTCCATCAACAGCTCTAGATTCATTCATTTACCTCCACGAAGTAGAAGTCACACAGACACTTATGATGTGACACTGTGTTCAACAACAGATGCATATGTACTCGCAGCATTTCACATCAAAGCTTCTACTAGACTGCAGAAAGTTGTTGATGCGTGTAATCAGAGCATCGCAGCTGCCCGAGAAAACACAACTGTAGAAGTAAACAAGAAAGCATCATTGAGAGATCAGATCTAGATAAACGCTGGACAGGAATGTAAAAAATGTCAACAACTGAGAGTGGGAAACTACTCCTGTTACTGAATCCTCACTGTGTCAAAACCACCGGGGTAGAAGTGAAGTCAAACTAGAAAGTTCCTCCCTGAATCTACCTGAACACTGAATGAGATGACAAGTGTAGCAAGCAGAGCAGATGTGGTCGTTTCATTTTAGTTTAGCACTCATTTTAAAAAAAGTCATCAGCACTTGACAGAGAAAGTCAACAAGTTCACCACAAGTCTTTAGTACAATAAAAGGTGACTATAACAAAATGAACATCATAGCCAGTAAAGCCAGAAAAATCAAGCCTCCTGAGTCCAAGTTTGCCATCTCATTTTGTAACCTGATGAACTTCAGATCCAAACTCTGGACAAGATGACGGTGGAGAGGGTGTCTGCAGAGAGGAGCGAGTGTCTGCAGAGGATCGAGCAGTGGGCTCAGCAGGAGAGACAGGAGGCGGTGAAGAGACAGGTAATACCAACAACAGGCAACCATGCAGCTCTGCTGAGGTCAATACTCACAAAAATGATGTGCAGCTTTCACACTGTGGTCACAAGTGAATATGGAGCAAATGACTTCAAGTGTGTCGTGTATGTTCAGGTGTGTATTTTCAAGCATTTCAAGTCACTTTAAAGTGTTTCAATTAGATTTCCGGATGTGGGGCACAAACTGGCTGCACACTGCAATTTGCATGAGTAATCTCCCCACAGTTTCCACACACGTGTACGACTCCAGACGTAATATCAGATCAGTCAACGTTAAACAGATGCTGATTGATTGGAATCTGCTGCCAGGTAGTGAAGAACTTCAAACCAGTACACTCAAGTGACTGCTTGTGAAACTTCCTGTCCTCTTTAAATGGAGTCTGTGGCAGTGTTGACAAACAGGTTGGCAGGATGGAGTAGAGGAAAGTGACAAAGGAAGAAAGTCTTAATTACCAGAATGAAGTGTAGTTATTTAGCACTTTCCTTATCTTGTTGACCACTTGATGTTCTTTACTCTACAAGATGGATTCACCTGTTGGTACACAGGACTCTTAGTTCATGGAGATCTGTATAGATTTCTTTTCCAGTTTTCTACCTTCCGATCACTGCAGCTAACCCAGAATGCAGCTGGTGTTAATCCTTCCTGCCACTCCAGTTCAAAGTGCTGCTCTGCACATTTAACCACCCATCACTCAGAGAAGCCTGTTGTCACTGATTTCTACACGTCTCTAGCTTTTCAGTGGAGAAGCCAATAACATTGCTTCCAGTTTCCACTACTGAATAGAACCTATTAAAGGAAGAGTGACACATTAAGCATACTTGTGTGTGGCCTAACAGCAGAAAGAGTTGCTTCCTCTGGAATCTGGACTGTGATGTTTAACTCACAACGTAAATCTGACAGTCTTTTATTGAACCTTCAGCACCAGTTCCACATTTGGACTGTGAAAGGCTGCTCTTCTAACAGGAATTAATAGCTGCTGTGTGCTTTGTGTTTGTTAAGCAGGAGTCTCTGGTCACTGAGCTGAAGAACTGGTGTCTGTCCAAACTACAGAACATGGAGGTGCGGTTCACAGGAGACCCCAGCAGGACCAAGCTGCAGCGCTCCTCGTCTGCTGCTGAGGGTCTGAACGAAGCTGACCAAGCCGGTCATACCGTACTGCCCAGTGAGCAGGATTGTGATGCTCAGTGTCTGGAGCTCCACAACAGCCCCGAGCCCCTGGAGTCCAGCCAGGGGGAGCCTGCCGTGGCCGAGGGTGGGACTGCTAACCACTACTTTGTGGTGCATGTGGAGAGCTCTCCAGGTAAGGACTCAACAGACAGGTGCACCAAATCAAACATGGAGAGCAGAAAACCACTACAAGTAACAAACGATATGAGTGCAGAAGGTGAACCGCTGGCATCAACAGGATCACTTCTCAGTCAGCTAGAGATGGACGCTTTAATAGACCTGAGTGGTCTAGTAGGGTAGTAGTCTCTGAGCAGCTCCTTCAGCAGGAGATGGATGCACCCTAGGTGGAAGAAGGAGCACTATCGTAGTTGGTTCGTCATGACTACCATTAGACTTACATCAGTATCTTATCTTTTCACTGCTGTCAAAAGGGATTTTCCCTGTTGTAGGATTAATAAAGTCTAATCTAATGGAATCTAAAAACCCAGATTAATTATTACTAAGCTCTCCCAGCTTTCATGTCCTTACTAACTTATGTTATTTAACTTTGCTGTTAGTCATTTATTCTCTTTTCTAAGTTATTCACAAGCTTGTTCTGCTTGTACACACAAAGATGTTTAAAATTGAAATAACTTGAACTGGTTGGTTGTCATACTGTATTAAACTCAAGATTAGTACTCTAATCACATGTTCCTTCACTTCTGTTAAGGATGAATATAAACATCTGATTTGTTTTTATAATGTTATGTATTTTTTTTTCTTGAGAAATGTTATATTTGTTGTCAGCCATTGTAGTCCCGATCACATGTCACATAGCTGGAAAACTCCATACCAGAGTCCTAGAGAGAAGAGTGTGATAGCTGAACCCCACATTCAGGAGGGACATAAGTTTTCTACACTGGAAAAGGTGTAGGAGTTTATCCAGCCAGTCTTCATGTGTTGTGGACATCCAGAAGACTTCCAGCTGTGTCTCTCATGGTGTTCTATGGGAGGTCCTTCATAAGTCTGATGTATTGGGGCCTCTGCTGTGGAGAACTGGGTCCCTGTACAACTTGGAGTGAGAGGTGTCTGTGGAGAAGAAGGTCTGGGGATCTCTTCTCAGGCTGTTGGATGGATGGATGGACGGACCATATCAGCAAACCTTTTGTGCACTAAAGACTGAAATATCTTACTCAACTGAAACAAATGTACCTGGTGTATATGAGGTTATATGTATATTTATTATCATGAACATTTATTTCAATTTGAAAAACTTTTTTTTTTTTTTTTTAAATCCCCAAAGTGAAATAAATTGTGGCAGTAGTCATTTAAGTCTCTTCAAAGAGTCATTGTTGAGGTTTATTCCTGTGGGCAGGAAGGATCTCCTGTAGAGGTCTGAAGGATCTGAAGAAGCCTCTGACTGAAGACCGTCTGTTGCTGAATCTCTGTGTTGTAAGGACGATGCTCAGAGTCGTCAATAATCTTTTATTTTTTTTGAAAGATCCTCCTTCACATAATCATCTCCAGAACAGAACCAGCCTTATTTATCAGTTTGTTCAGATGCTGCTCCCCCAACAGATGACTTCAGGTGTTATTGAACTCTCCACAAAAGACTTTTAGAAGATTTTCATCATTTTTCTTTCTTTTTTTTTTTTTTTTACCTTGTGGGTTTAACCACTTTCTAATTAGTAAAATGATAGGCTGACTTTATGCTGTGACTGAATATTAATTTGATTTCTTTTGAACTCTGACCAGATGGTGACAAAGCTCATAAAGCAGAGGCATCTCCAGCAGCAAAGAGCCCACTCTCATCTGTTCAGGTGGTTCGGCCAAAAGAGCGCTCACTGATCTCTGCAGATACCCAGAGGAAGAAGCCGGACCTGCAGGGTGTGGATGCAGTGAAGGACGAAGCCAGAGCCAGCAGCATGTCTCCGGCGACGGGCCGCCGCCGCTGCGGCAGAGACAGGGACCGCAGCCGTGACAGAGGAAAACACCACAGAAAGCATTCCCAGGGCAGGACTAAGTCCAAAGGGACAACAGCGGTCAGGACTCTGGAAGTTTTTGGAGACGAGCCCAGCGGACCCTCTTTTGCTCAGGAAAGGGACAACATGCACGCTTTGGAGGTGACCCAGTACTTCTTTGAGGCCATGTCGACACAGATGGAACGTTGGTACGAGAGGAAGGTGCAGGAAGCTCGCTGGCAGGCTGATCAGAGGGCTCAGGCTGACAAAGCTGCTCTAGTTGAGAGGATCGCCTACCTGGAGGACGAGCTGCACATGCTGAGGACTAACCGACATCACGACTGTTAGCGCACACTCGTTCTGTCGCTGCAAAAAAAACAAACATCTGCCATGGACTATATAGAATTAGATTTACATTCCCTTTCAAGAGCCATAACATGACTTGTTATGGCAGTTATTTTTTACTGCACAGCTGTTGAAAAATGATTGTATTCATTAGATTCTGTTGGTTTTTACGATAGCATTTGTATAGTATGTTGGCATGTGTACAAACCTTACTTAGCAAAGAGTCTCGCTGGCATACAGAGTATAAATAAACCCAGAAAGGCAAAGATGGACTTCAAAAAAATTAATAACATTTGTAAAAGAGGCCATCACACTAACCACTGAGTAGTGTGTTCACATAGTAAACTCAGACAGAATCTAAATATTGTGTAAGATAAGTTGCTCCTTTTATAAGTGACGTGCACTATATATCTTTAGTGAAAGGCGTCTCATGAGGGAATCATAGCAAAATAAGCTCTGTGTTGGTATCTGCATGCAGGAACCCTGTGACTTTGTGTAGCGACTAATTTATGACTAGAAAAATGAACAAACACTGTTTAGGAAATCCTGCGGAGGACTTTTGATTGTATCACTAAATAATTTTGCTGTACGTCTCAAATATATTACAGTGGGAGGAAGACCATAGCTACATTTGTGCTGCTGTTTGAAGGCTAAAGGGGCATTTAAGATGCAGACGGTTTCCTCCATTTAAAAGGCAACCCCTTAAAAAAAAAGATTAAAATTTCTTTGATTCCTAAATGGCCCATTCACAGCTTTGATATTATAAGCCATGAAGAACCCACACAGTTATTCAAAGAACAAAAAGTGTCAGGAAAACTTAAGTGAAAGGCTTGGACTGAACTTTATCTGCCATAAAATGTGATCTTCATCTAGGTCACAATCTAATCAAGCAGATAACATGATTACGTCTTGAGTCCGGGAACATTGGAGGAAGATGAAAGTGAACCCTCGGAGTTGGTAAGCAAGTGCGTTCAGCAGCTCTGGATCAGACCGGCACAACATTCAGGATTTTTTTGGACAACTTTTCTTTCCAGAACTGCTTTAAACCCAACCCTCGGATCTGTGGGGCAAATGGCTCGGTGGTTCACCAGCATCTCTCCTGGGTGATGGTCTGGGCTCTGACTGGGTCACTCCAAAGGGCAGGAGTTTCCTCTGAAGTCATTCTGTGGTGGACTGGCTTCCATCCTGACATTACCCTGTTGGACATCTTCATTAAATTTCCCCACGACGTTGGCAGGTGACCCTGGTGTCACTCGCATCACAATGCTCCCCTCCCACACTTCTTGCTGGGAATCTGTAAGCTTTGCTCTTTTTACACTGTAGATAGCACTGAGTGTTCTAAACAAATTAACACGTTTATCAGTTTATAAAACATGTAGAAATTAGTATCACTGATTGCTGTGTTGTTTTTGGCAAAATAGGTGTGCAGCAAAGTAGAATCACAGGCTACTTCATCAGATATGCCAGTTTCAGTGATGTCTGGGCTTTTAGTGAGTTCTGTAGGGTTCTTCTTTGTGCCTTTGCAGTAAGCTTGGCAGTCCAGCCAACTAAGAAACGGACACAGTTTTAAAGTGTCTCCATTTACAGACAATTTATCCGCCTGTAAGCTGATAGATGCCTGAACATCATCTTTAAGATTATTTTGTATATCTTTCCACCCTAATACAAATCATGTGTGGTCAGAAGTCTTCTTTTCAAGCCTTGGTTCACATTAGTAGATGGTTTTAATGAGCAGAAAAAAGCTTGAACAACAAACTTAAACATCTGAGTGCCTTTTATCAAGTAAAGTAGCTCTGGACCTCCAAATGTGTTTCATTGATAGAACTCCAGGTGTGAAAACTACTGATTCAAGGTCATACTCAAAGGCTTAAAGATGGCAGTTGTGTTATTCTTAACATCATGCTTGTCTAATATTGTTGCTTTAGCTGATTAAAAGATCACATTTTGTGGCAAAACTAATGCAAAAAACTAGTTATTTCCAGATGGGTTCACTTATTTATTCCTGCAACTTTGTATTCCCACTTATACCTAAACTACCAGCTATCCATGTGTGATCTGATCACCCACTGAACATGTAAACCTCCTGAGTGAATAAGCCTGAACTGCTTTACATAAAACAGTGACATTTTCCAGTAATAAGCTTGCATTCATATATTGTTTTTCCAACACCAAACAAGATAAAACACATACTTGTCAGGACTGAAACTGTTGTAAAAACAAAGTTGAGCTGTGTTGCAGTATTATTTTCTGCTGTTATAGTCATGAGTTGGTGCCATTGAAATGAATTATGCACTCCAGTGATGAGTTAAAGAAAGCCGGAAGACATATTTGACATTAAAAAGACAAATCCTGAATGTGTCTGTGGTTTCTCATTCATTTGTATTTCTTGTGGTCACCATCAAGACAACTCAGATAAGGTTTTCAGTAGGATTCTGCTTTCAGGTCACCATCATCCAACATCCGGGCAGACATCCATGGCAACAAGTTTCACTGTCTCCAAGGTTATCTGTGCACAAAACGATGCGCAGAGTTCATAAAGAAATAGTCCAGAACAGTCCACAGCAAAGACTGGAACATATCAGTTAACTTCTGGCCAGGGCCAGAGACTTCTGCAGTTCCTCCAGAT
The DNA here is from genome assembly GCA_028564865.1 of Zenarchopterus dispar. Lineage (NCBI taxonomy): Eukaryota > Metazoa > Chordata > Actinopteri > Beloniformes > Zenarchopteridae > Zenarchopterus > Zenarchopterus dispar. The sequence continues at coordinate 2,159 of JAOWBL010003043.1, read as the reverse complement.
GGTTGGCGGCTTGTGTGATCATCATGCGGATTGCATCCTGAGCAAATGAGGAAACAGGAATTTAGTGAAGAAAACAAAGCAGTGTTAAGAAGGATTTTACAATTCCTTAAAAAGGAAAGAAAACTGGGAGTAGAGAGAAGGGTTGCTGGTGGATGGATGGCTGAGGATGCGCAGGTGTCATTTTTTTCCAAATTACAAACTCAGGTGATGATTACCGACAATTCTGTTACTGGAACAATTTCAGAATGCCAAATCCAAAACAAGTTGGGGCTCGACAAAATGTTAAAGAAAACAATGCAATGAAATCTCTCATTTATCATTCACATGGCTAATAAAAAGCTGGAAAAGTACATGGTGCTCAGAGGAAACACCTGGGAGAATCCCTTGGGAACAGGCCAGTGACATGAATAAAGTTTAAAAAGAGGGTCTCAGAGAGGCAGAGGTTAGGCTTCAAACTGCAAAACCCCTGAATATATCATAACCTGCACTACAGCTTATATCTGCATGGACTTGGAAAATGCATCCACAAGTGAAGGCTAAAGCTCAGTTGTGTAAGAAGAAAATATATGTGAACATTTAAAAAAAAACAACAACTAGATGCACAGTGAAAATCTGTCCTGTAAACAAACAAATTCCTTTTGAAGACAACAGATGCCATGACCTCCAGACAAGAACAGAGATGACCCAGTGGTGCCCCAGACATGACAACTTGCACTTTTACACAGGAAACATCAATGAAAAGAGTTACAAGGGTTTTCCAGCAGCATATGCTCTCATCCAGACAAATCTTTTTTTGTAATTTTTCTTACTTTACTATCATGTTGTTGTAAGTGCTGCTGAGTCCCCAGATCTCCATCAGGATCAAGAACGTGTCTCTGACTACAGCAGCGTGGTTCTGTAATAGGAGCTGATGGTGCTGCAGTGTAGTGGTCCAGATCTTTCACCTCAACACGTGGGACGTGGGGTCCCAGGACTGCCGAGCATGTACACCGATCTACCTGCTCACTGGGTCGCTTTGCCTTCAAACTGACACGTTTTAAAATCCAGATGGTGCATTTCTTCACTTTAAACAGTTCCTGATTTTCAGTAAATATTGTAAATAATAGGAGTTGGTGAGGTTTGTGCATCATCCCGTTCTGTGTTGGTTTCCTTTCTAAAGCGGTGTGCTGAGACGTGAGGCTCCTCCTCCACCTTTGAGGGCTCTTACCTCCTCTGGGTTATTGGTAGGGACTAAAACGGGAGGAAGAGACAAACATGTGCTACCTGGAGAGACGACGAGTTAAAATACCACAAAACCCAGAAACGGCCCTGACCTGGTCTGTGGCGTTCTTGTTTCTCTTGAACTCCTCTCGGGCCCAGTCAGTCAGGTATTTTCTGTCGGCCTTATCCGGTACCTGTCGGATAGTCCTCAGCATGTTTCTGTAAATCCCCAAAACTTTCTGCCTCTGTAAGAACTGAAGGAAACGAAGAGTTAGTACGAGACGTGAACTGAAACGCTGCTATTAGCAGGCTGGTTCGGGTTTTAGCGTCTTACAGCAGTCAGCTGGGTTTGTTTACCTGTTTGAAAGAAAGCGCTGCTGGCGGTAACCGTGATACTGTCATCTTTAACCCCAGACTTTAAATACCATGACCTGTACCAGCCCACACGGGTGACTACGTGTACGTGAGGTCAAGCTCGACCGGATGTTTTGGTGACGTCACTAGCTGCTGACTCGGTGTTTGTCTCCCTCTGGTGGAGCGGAGGATGACGGCAACGCGTTCAAGCGTCACTTCACGAGTGACGCTCAGATGATCGGGTCCAGTGTCTTCTTTTTGCCGGTCTCAAGAGCAGAGGGTTGTGTCAGGAAGAGCACCCGGCGTAAAACCTCCACCAGATAATCAAAGATGCAAATCACAAATCTTATCAGGGTGGAGATAGGAGCACAGGTTGGCTACATCTTGTGTAGACGATGTAATCTGAAGGATTTTAGTGACTGCAAAGTAGTAGTAGGGGAGAGCGTAGCCACTGTAGGATGACCCTAGTGGTGATGAAGAGGACAAAGGCAGAGCAGAGGATGAAGTGATACAAGCTGAAAAAGGAACAGTGTTGTGTGGCTTTTAGGGAGAAGTTGAGACAGGCTCTGGGTGGTCAGGAGGTGCTTCCAGATGACTGGACAACT
>JAOWBL010003042.1:0-12790 GCA_028564865.1 Zenarchopterus dispar | reverse complement strand
GTACTTTGTACTGGCCACATGATTATGGATTAATTTTTTGTTAAATTTATAGTGGCACAGTGAAAAATATGGAGTATGTTGTTCATCTGAGGTTGTATTTGCCTAATACTAGGACACTATGATCAAAGACATATATATATATATATATATTAAAAAAAAAATATATATATATATATACACTTTATAAAATGACCATACATTCAATTAAGCTTGATGGATGGATGGATGCTGTTAGACATACAAAGAAGCCTAATATAAAAAAAAATAGTAGTAACCCTTGAACAGCCATTAAACCCAGTTAATGCTTGCTTCACCTGTAGATCAGGGTGATCGATTGATTCATTTAACACAAATCAGTGTGAAAGTTTACTTATTGTCTTCCTAAGTTTTTGACCTACTTTAACAAGTTTAGACGCCTGTATAGCAGATATGTATCACAACTAAGGTGTTATGAAATAATTCACACTTCTGTAGGTTTTAGTTGTCATCTGTAGAGTTGGGATGTGAACCGCTCTTGCTTTCTTTTATGATCTTCAACTAGAAGATGCAGTGAAGACATCAAACCTCGAAGACAACGCCACCTCGATGGACCCTTCCCTCTCATCCATCCAGCATGCTATGACAACGGTAACCATGGAAACCCATCACTTGGTGCACAATTCAAGAACAGGACTAGAGGAGATGGAGTCTGAGGGTAAACATCACTTCTTTTACAAGATGACTATTTCTGGGTATCCCCACCCCCACCCCCACCCCCACCACATAAACTAAAACTGTTCTGCTAATTATCATTATCATTATTATTATTTGGAATATTCAAGTTTATCCAATGCTGAGTGACTTGTTAGATGACAAATAGTTTCTCCTTATCTACAGAAGAGCTGGATGAGGAGGAGGAAGATGATGAGAACTCTGAGGAATCAGTGGAAGACGAGAGTGAAGAAGACCTAACAGAAGCCCCTAAAGCATCATCATCAACACAGCCACCTTACAGTCTCATCCCTCCACCTCCTGTCTGGGTTCAACGCAACCAGGGACTAAGTATGAGCACTCCAGAACATGTGTTTAATATCCCTGTGTCACCTCTGAGTGTGTTTCTCACCTTAAAACCTGTTTCTGTTTCCCCTTCAGTGCGTAGCTGGGTGGAGCTGATCAGAGAGAAGGTAACACTGCCCCCTGTTGTCCAGAAAATATAACCTGCTTTTACATTTTCACAATGGCTTTCAGGTGGCACAGAGGAGGCATGAAAATATGAAAACTATAGGGAAGGTGGTGATTCTTTCCATGACGTACCACAATTAAAAAAAAAAAAATCATGCCAGTCTTCTAGATTAAAGACTTTCTTCTCATCCAGAGAAATTAACTCCACCCATTTTCTATAATGCAGGACATAAGAAATGTCAAGTGAGGTCACTGAAGACACTGTGTCTTCACCTTTTTCAGGCTGGTTATGTCTCTGGGATGTTGGCCCCTGTAGGCATTGGCATCACAGGGGCCCTGCTGATTGTTGGTGCCCTCTACAGCATCAGGATGATTCACCGCAAAAGGAGGAACAGCTTCAAACACCAGAGGAGGAAGGTCAGACAGCCAGAGGTCATTATGATCACTTATTGTTCTCGATCAGTCTGGACCCACAGGTCCTATTGTCCCTCACTGTGAGCTTCAGAGGTGTTAAGTTTCTGTCTCCTTCAACAGCAACCTCGCGAGCCCGGTACCAGCCGTCAGGACCAAGCCATGCTGCTGGCCGACAGCTCCGAGGATGAGTTTTAACTTCAGTGTTTAGGGTTTGTTTTTGTCTTTGACGGACGTTCCCAGTAGCAGGAAGAGCTGGCAAACACCCCCTCGCCCCCCCCAAAAAATGTTGTCAGGAGATGTTTGCTGGGCAGGACTGCAGCTGTGAGGAGAGGAGAGGGGTTTTCTGTCGAGAAATAAAAGGGCTTTGGAAGAGTTACATCAACCACCTGTAAATACAGTTAATCCCAAAATTATTCATAAACACGCTCAACATTGATTTGTAGAGAAATGAAAATGGCACAAAGAAGTGAGAAAAGCATCATTGTGTAATACATTTCAATCATACATTTCTTCTTTTTCTCTACACTTATATTGAAATTATTCTTACTCTGAGTAATAAGCTGCGTTGTGGTTGTCTCAATGATTTATTCACCACTTTTGCTCTAATGCTGCTGTTTTTACAAACGGCCAGATGTTTCCCCTCCCCAGATGCTTAATATTCCTCTTTTTTTCCAAGACCACCTTCACTTTGACAGGGTTTCCCAGAAAACTGGTGGAAAAACTAAACACGAGGACAAAACAAATTATGATACTCCCTCCGCCATGCTTGATCATGCAAATAGTGTTTTGGGGTTATAAGCATTTCTTTTTCTCTCTCTCTCTCTTTCTTTTTCCCCAAAAGAGACAAAAACGAAGAAAAGAAACATCTCATGTGCTCTCATCTTATATATCCACAAAACTGAGAACCAAAAACTTTCCACTTTATCCAAATCTGTGTGTGTGTTTTGAAGAAACTGGGCCATTTTTTTTTTGCTCGATGATGAGCAGATAGAAACAAATCTTTTGCATCATCTGCTGGATTTCCTGCATTGAGGTTTTGGCTTTAGGTTTGTTCAGATTCAGTAGTGGCCTTCGTGGTGATATTTGGACCTCGGGAAATCCTTGTAAGACAGGGATGAATGCAAAAATAAATAAATAAATAAATAAATAAACAAACAAACAAAGCAGCCTGCAGGAAACAATTTACATGAAGAGGTCGGACTTGAATGTTGATTCTGAGGGCTGGAGTGGTGTCGGCATCTAAGCTTGAACATGGACAAGGTAGTCCAAAAATCCCGACTGGAGATGTGCAAGAAAAAAAAAAAAAAGTATTTGTTGTCATAACTACCGTGTGGATGCAGTGATTATATGAGATAACTGAGTTAGGGTATGAATAATTTTGGATGTGGTATTTTTAGTCAGTAATGTAACAAAATAAAATTCTAAGTCATTTAAAATATTTAAAATTTTTCAAACTGTAATACTATTTTTCACTTTTATCATTTTGAGAAAAAAAACCCATTAGTCAACTTAAATAAAAAAAACACTATTAATCTTATTCGACATGGGTTTAAATCATTTTAGACTTGCACATTGTACCATACAAGTGTCTTAAATTTGTGTCAGTGTAAATACCTTTATTTCTTGATAAACAACTAAAATATTTAAAAGGTGTCACTTAGAAAAGCATCCATGTTTGATTTTTGTTTTTAATTTGAGATGGAGTTGATGATCAGTATTGTCGACAGCTCTGCTAAAGATATCTGCTTATTCGTTTTTAATTTATCAATATGAGCGAGTTAATTTTTCTAATCTCTGAAATTTTAAAGAAGTAAATCAGATATTTTTCATCCCAGAAATATCAAACCAATCCTCTGTGACATCCACACCTCACAAAAACATTACATACAGTATCGCAGCAGTTCAGTTCAACCGAGTCTCCGTTTAAATATGAAATTAATGGAAATGCAAATGTTTTATTCAGTCTTTTGTTCATAGAAGTTACTGTGAAACAAATACAAAGCACCACCATCCTATAAAAGTATGTAGCATAAAACAAACTCTGATGTACAATATAACTCTGATATGAAATCATTTCCATTTTTTCCTTAAACTGCATGGCCTACTTTTTGTTTTTAATAAATGATGCATTTCTGTTGGCTGAAAACACACCGAGGACAGTGAAAGAAAAACTCATCTTTTTTCTTTTTACACATTTAAAAAAAAAAAAAAAGAAAAAAGAAGAAGAAAATCTTGTCCGTTTGTACAATAGTGTGTTTCGGTTGCAAATCTTCCTCCTCCAAGTGTAGATAAAGAAGTTTGCAGAAAACTTTCAACCCTGAATGTCACGATGTTTGGATGAAATAATACGATTAAGTTTCTATTTTTTGGGGAAGAGTAATCAAATAAGACGAGAAGTAGGAACCATTTTCTAGTCGCTTGTAACCAATAACGTTACTTCTCTAACTTTGTCTCCCATCTGACATTCTTGCTGTACAAATGCCTGTTTTTATGCATTAATACTGTTTCAAATTGGAGTGTATTGTAAAACTGGACTTTTGTTTGTTTTTTTTGGTTTAGTTTCCATGTGTAATTGTGATTCAATAAATAGTCCTTCTAGATATCCGATTGTACTTCCTTCCTAAAAGATGACGAGGATGTCGATCGTGTTTTCGGACCCACGCCAGACAGCAGACAAGACAAACCCAGTTTTACAGCATTAAAAAAATCAAATAATTTATTTCTGTGTTCTTTTTTTTTCCACATTAAATAAAAGCTATTGGAAATTTCCAGATCAAAATCAAGAGAGGGGACGGGGGATGGGGGGGGGACAGAGGGATACAGACATGCAAAAAAAAAAAAGAAAAGAAAAAAGAAAAAGAATAATTTTGAGCTCCCCTTTTTCCCACGTCACAGATCTCGGTGGAGGCAGCGCTGGAAAAGCTGCAGGGCACCCCTAGTGGTAGGTCGGTTTGTTGTTTTCTGGGGGGCTTTTTTGTGGGCCGATACGAGCCGATACGAGCCTCAGAGGTGTTCTTTCCTTGGGGGGGATTTATAGTGGGAAATGCAGGGTGGCAGCTGCCCTGGGTCGGGATAACGCAGCCGGTACCCGAGATGAGGAAATACACTACTACTGACGTCCGTGAACACTGAACCCCCTGTTTGAGATCAGTGGGCAACAGATACGGAGTCACAAGCCGTATGTGTTGAACTGATGCCGACGACGAAGCCCTTCGGATGCGGACAGAATCTCACCGGAGCCCCGCGGCTCGCCACGGCCGGCTGTAATGCCCATAAACCTCGCTGAACTGCCAGTTTCACAGGATCGAGACAAAAACCCGACGACGGATCCACCCCTTCGAAGGTGAACCTGACACCCCATGGCTTCTCATCGGTGGTCAAAGTATTAAACAAAAAAACAAACAAAAAAAAAAAACAAAAAACAAAACACAAGGACCTGGTGGAGGGACAGACGATTTAAACCAGGAGGAGTTTTAAGAGGGCAAATAGGGAAGAAAAAAAAAGTCTAAAACAGTGTCTGATGAGCAGCAAAGACAACAGTCGGTGTTCAGGGTTGTGATTGTTTCCATATGCTCATCGTTCTCAGCCCACCCCTGGATGGGCCCAAAAGTAGCACAGAAATTAAAAATGAAACACCTACTCTGATAAATCAACACAAGTCGGCCCCAACCAAAGGAAAAAAACAAAAAACAACATACTTTCAATATATCTGAAGAACAGAGCAACACCCATTTACAAATCTGAAAAAAAAAAAAAGAATATAAGTGATCTGATCCATTGCTCCGAATGCACTGACACAAACTTGCAAGGACAGGGTGGCACATCTGTTAACATCTGCTCTCTCCTCCAGTCTGTGGCCGACAACGTCTCGAAAGCTGAAGGTGGAACTGGACTAAAGAAAACGATCTTTGTAGTGTTAGCTCATCCATCCTACTGTGAACGTTTGTTTTGTAGCATGCATTTGCAGTAGCTGACATTCTGGCCAAATTTGCAATGAAAAGTTGGGATGTAACTCGGATGTCATCGTCCCAATCTCCTGTAGTTCGCTCCGACCTCCAGCATTTAGTCAGATCCTGAAAATGTCAAAGTTAAGTTTATGCTTTTGTCCCTTCCTGGAGCTAAATAGTTATACTGTTTTATTTTATCTTTTAATAAACCAGAAAAGCAAATAAAAGGCCCAGACTTTGCCAGTTCAGTGCCTCTGAAGGCAGAGGCACTGAACTCCAGCAAAACAGATCAACACCGCTGTCCGAGTAGCAGAAAACACACACGTGGACACTTTCACACTTACTCATACACGCTGCAGCAATTCTCCGAGAAGTGCATCTAGATTTTGTTCATTTTACTGTTAGAGACAAAAGAAAAAAGAAAAAAAAGCAGCTGAAGCTATAATCCCTTGCCAATTAGTGTGTCCAGAAACATCCGGGCGCTCCAGGATGGAAATGTTAAGGTGTTAGCGAGGTTTGTGGCACCTGGGAGGTGCGTCGTGGACTCAGCTGCTGCCGATGAGCAGCTTGAGGTTATAAAGGTGTATAGTAGACAAATCTAAATAAAATAAAAGCAAACAAAAATAAAAATAAAATATATCATCTGCTAAGAATACTTGTCTATTTTTCTTTCTTATTGAGAGATAAACACACACACACACAGCATACTCAAACAGGAGTCCAGCATTTGTAACACTTTGTTTCGGGGCGGACCAGAAGTGTCGCCCCCTCGGCGGGTGGACCGCTGCAGCTGATCATGGACCGGGTGGCACTTGCAATAAAGAATATTGGACCGATAATATGAAATAGTAAACAGAGACGGCGGGGACGTGTTTGACCCCACCGTCGTTGGCAAGGACTCTCTTTTCTGTTTTTTTTTGGGGGGGGGGGTGAATTTTGCAGAAGCTGGCAGTGCATTTTAGGGGGGAAAAAAAAAAAAAAAAAAATCTAATTTAACTCCCCAACCCCACCCCGAAAGGGTTTGAAGAGGAAAGATTGAGACACACAGGAAAAAAAAAAACAAGGTGAAAGAAATGGAGTGATTTGTTTCGATCAACTGCTTCTGAGCCGACATGCACCGGGGGTGGGGGGTGGTGGCTTGCCTCGTACTGGGTTAAATCGACACACTCATGTTAAAACAAATGCATGCACATGTTTGCGGGCTTCAGCCTCCAGGAGGCTGAGGCGAGACATGGGAGCAGCACCTGCTGGTCGGGATGGGAAACGACGACAAACCGAGCACAAAAAACACCTTCGCTCACAGTGAGACCACCCACGCCACATTCAGTCCACAAAAAAAACAAACTCATGAGGTGGTACAAGCACACAATCATACTATAATCTCCCACCCCCAAACTAACAAGGTTTAAAAAAAAAAAAAAAAAAAGAAACACAAAAATAAACTCCACGGATATCTTTTCCCCAGTCCGTGCTTTGCTGCTGCGCTTCCTGCTTGTTGTCCGTCCGTCCCGTCGTCTGCGGGGTGATTTGGTGTGGCGCCTTGTCCTCTTGCGTTTGGACGCGCATCCCCACCCGAGATGCCTCCCACTTCGCGTCAGGGACCAACCTCAGCGTCTTCCGTCAAAACCTCGGTCCGCTTCTGCCCAAACGACTGTTGTTCGGAGGTCAAGGAGAAAACGGTGGCGTGCTCGCGCGTCCGCGCGCACTCCTTCCGTTTGAACGCAGGTCCGTGTGTGATTGTGTGCGTGTAACTGTGTGTGTTTTTCCTCAATGTGGGAGCGAAATGGACCGGGGGCAGAGCTGATAGTGTTAGAGGCGAACAGCACCCGCTGTCCCGACCTCCTCCCTCCCTCCATCCATCCCCCGCCCCGCCTCCCCTGCGTCCCTTCTGCTTCCCTCTAGCGGAGCCACAGTTTGAGTCGCAGCGCGTCCACTCCGTTCAGGTAGTATCTGAACAGCCGCTTGTCTCTGACAAAACCCAAGTTCTCGTACAGCTTCAGGGCCGACTTGTTGGTGATCTCGGTCTCCAGTACGACCTGGGGGACAGACACATGGACACGTCACTGACCGGGACTGGACGCCACTCCTGTAAAGCTCAGTGGTTGCTCAGTGGTATTGAAACTTCAAACATAAACCAAACACTCGGCACCTCGTGTCTTTTTAAGCCCCTCTGCACTTAGCAACAACACTCAGGAGGAGCATTCCACTTTGGGTCGCCATGGAAACCATTAACTGCCAGCTCTCAACTGAAACTCAAGACTTCGGCAAGCCGGGGACCAGACTCATATGTTTCTATTTATGAGGGGTTTTTTAGAGCCAGGAAAGTTAACTTTAAGGTACAATTGAAAACTCTAAAAGCTTTCGGGGGGGCGAACTCCTCCGCAACACTTCAGACAGGTGATCCATTTACAATGACCATCCGTCACACGTACGTTTGTGTTATCTTCAGCAAAACAGTCGAGATGAGGGAGATTTAAGGAGGGTTTGATATCCAAATAGGCAGCCATCGATGTGGAGGTAAAGGCTGCTGGCTCGACAAAGTATACTTCAGCAAAACGCTAAAAGAGACACATTGTCCATCAACGCTTTCCTCGCTCGTACGCAAAAAAAAAAAAGAAGCAAAGTTTCCAGGAATTCATGGCGTGGTATTGTTTTTGAGAGGAAATACATTCAGCATGTTTCCAAAAAAAGTAAAATAAAAGTAGAAAACCCCAGAGGGCGGATGTCACGTAACTAATTGGCGTAACTGACAACAAGCGAGTAACGTGATTGGGTAAAGAATTTGGGGATTTCATCATCTGCAGCCCATTATGTCATTAGAAGATACAGACATTCAGAGAAATCTCTGCACACAGGAGACGACGCCAGCACGATAGATTTTAGGCTCTCAAGCAGCTCCGCATTACAAGCAAACAGGAGGAACCAACGTCTGTATCCACAAATGTGGACCGAAACTCTAACGTCCAAAGAAAACAGCACATAAAGATCATGAAACAACTGCTCATTCGGGAACAATAATCATGACATCATGACATCCTCTGGGACTTAACAGTATGGGGGTGTAATAATGTGACTGAGACAGCTAAGGTGCACGTCTGAATAACAGAACAAGCTTTGCAACAACACATGCTGCAATGCAGCCTTTTTTCCTCTGGGAAAGCCTTGCTGATTTCAGCAAGACACACTCTGCACACCACATAACGGCAGGACTGCGTAACAGACGAGCCTGGGTGCTAAACTGGCCTGTAGTACAGTCTTGATAGTCACTGGGAATATTCCATCCATATTCTAGACCCGCTGAATCCAATGACCGGGTCACGGGGGTCTGCTGGACCTATAGCAGGTGTTAGGCAGGGGTACACCCTGGACAGGTCACCAGTCCATCACAGGGCCACACACACAAACAAACAGCCATGCACACTCACACTCACGGGCAATTTAGAGTTCTCAATCAACCTAATATACAAGTTTTTGGAAACTGGAGAACCCGGAGAAAACCCACGGAGAACATGCAAACTCCACACAGAGCCGGGAGTCGGACCAGGAACCTTCTTGCTAACCACTAAAGTACCGTGCTACCCACTCGTAATATTTTTTTTACAAACAAGAAAACAGAATAAATGAGACTCTTGACTGTAGAGCAGCTAAAATCTTCCCATAAAAAAAGAGAAACTTTATGCAGTGGTAAATATCCCCGCTCTTTCCTGTTTTGGTGAACAACATTTCTAAGTTTCAACATCTGACCTGCAGGTTTGACAGTGCTGTTAACTGTTAAGTCTAAGGTTTCAAAATATGGGGCTTCATCCAACAAAAAACAAAAAATGCATTCACCCTCAAAAAATTTCCGCTGTCCTACTTGATATCTACAATCATCCTGCGGAGGAAGTGGAATCTGTATGTGACCAATCTGAGAGGATAAGAGTGGGTAAAACAGTTTATGGAGGAGGTACAAATAAAAATAAGGCAAAGGATAATAACCCTGTAACTACGGTAATCTTTCCTCTCATTTTGGTTTCCTTTTAATTCATGTTCATCCAAAAACATGCATTAAACAAAAAGAAAAACTGATCTTAACTCTGTAATCTTGGTCTATTCAACTAAAGTCCCAAGAATTGCATTATTACAACTTATTTATATTGTACCACTATAACTGCTTTCTCCTTAATTTTGTTAGACGTGCACATCCGTGTTAGCCTTTCTCCTAAAACATAACATTTAAATTTGGTTTGAAAACAAAAGGATGACATCTGAACTGATTGAGGCTGGTCCTGATGCGAGTGGGTGTGTGTGGGTTACCTCGTCACAGTCCCCCTCCACCATGGCGTAGATGGCCTTTTTCACCAGATTAGTACCTGAAACAAAAAAGGGCCAGAGTTAATAGACGAAGTCGGTTATTCCAAATAAATAAATAAATAAAGCTTTCCCCTAGTTTCTGCCTCGAGTGCCGACGACGAGTCACTCGAGTTTTCAGAGAAATCTTGCACAGAGTGTGCTACTTGTCGACTGCGGCTGGGATATTTGCATGAGATTTGGTTTTCAAAACTAGCACCAAACACGCAAACGTTGCTCAGGTTGGTCGTAACTGTATTATAGTAGGATGCTGATTTGGAACATTTCCAGATCTCACCGATGCTTTTCCTTCTGTGTTTCGAGTCCACAGCCAGCATGGCGATGTAGCCACGGCGAAACATCTTCTTATGCATGTCGAGCTTACAAACAATAGCCCCGACACACTCCTGCTCCACCATGGCCTGTAACAGACACACACGTAACATTTAAATCCTTTCGAATGCCAACCAGGGTGTCTGCAGAAAACCCAGCAAGCAGTCTCTGTCATCCTGCCAAGTCTGCTGAATCTCTGAGCTCAACTCTGACCTTTTTTTTCTAAATTTAAAATAAATAAATAAATAATCTACTTCCTCCTGTGTCTCATGTGGCATCCTGGGAAGTTTATATCCTTGAGGCTCAAGGTATAAACAAAGGGAGAGCATGTTTCAGAGTAGAAACCCCCAACTGGAGGAACAATATTCTTAAAACACATTACTCTTTACTATATTACAACTTTTTGCCTGTTTCAGCTTTAGCATTGCAAATAAAGTAAAGGGAAAGGGTCGGTTTCCCCTCAAAGGAGAAACATTATGTCCCTTTTTCAAAAGTTTTTTTTTTTGACATATTTGTAAAGGAAATCCATTTAACAAACTTTGCTGAAAACACCACATGAATCCAGTATCAAAGCCAACTGACTCTTCTGTGCATCATTTGAAACGGATGTAGCAGCTTTGCTTTTCCACCTTCAAAGTACAGCAAATGTAGCATGATTTGAAGCTGGGTGGAGATACAGATGGAGAGTATGGATAATGTTACACCGAGCTGCAAAAAAAGGTGACAGGGAGGTGTTACATTAGACTTTTTTGAGTTGCTAATCTCTTCAAACGGTCAAAAATGATCGTTGGTAACGTGTTGCATTCAAGAGCACGTAGGATTTTTGACATCCGAGTATGCTATAGCCTGTCAAAGCATCAAAGTCGTGTTTTTAATCATTACCACATATAGGCATCGTGTCTATGTGTGATTTTCAGACACATTAATGGTGACTTATAAGATTGGAGACAGGATGGGTTTCAGTTTGTACTTACCAGAAAGCAAAGCTGCGGCCAGTTGTGGATGAAGTACCTGTACGTGTAAATTGAATAAGGCTCAGACAAGTCCTTGGTGATGAGTCTCATGATCCAGGGCATCTGCAGCTCGGACTCGTAGCGGACGTAACGGATGCCGTGGCTCTCTCCTTCCGCCCGGACCGGGGAGCTGCTCAGGTCGAGACGGGCCAGCTCCGCGGTGAGAGGCTGCTGCTGCTGCGGGTCAGCGGGGCTCTCCTCCTCGCCGGGCCTGTCACCGTCCCGGGGCTCGTCGCCCGGCGGTCTCGGGGGCTGCGTGTGATCAAACTGCTTCGCTCCTCCGTAGACCTCCTCGGATCTCGTGAAATCCGGCATCCCGTTGACGCTGCTGTTGATCAGAGGAGAGTGGCTGCCGTTTTTGGAGCAGGGGCCGTGGCCTTCGTGCTGGCAGTGCTCGGTATTGTTTCTACCGGCCGCAGCCCCCTCGCTGCCGCCGCCGCTGCTGTCACAGTTTTCCGCGGACGATCTGAGATTGTCGGGCCGGCTTCCCCCGTGTTGGTGGCAGTCGGGGTCCTCCGAGGGGCTGACCAAGCCGTTTAACTGCTGCGGCTCTTGGGTTTGCATTTTCAGGTGCAGCGCCACCGGGCTAGCTCGCGCTAGCATGTTTTTCTGCTTCTTCTTCACCGACCTTTTGACCTCGATCACCGGCTGAGACTGCTTCCCTGCGCCGGCGGGGACGCAGTCCTCCCCGTGGCAGGCGGGCTCTCTGTCTTCCGCCGCCGGCTTCGCGCTCCTGGTCCCGGAGAAAGCCGGAATCTGAGCCGGGGATGCGGGCAGAGCGCTACTAGGCCCAGGCGGCACTGTGGCCATCCCGCTGCATTAAGGTGGAGATTCACGCCTGGGAATCGTTGAACACAAATTCATCAACAAAGCGAAAGGGATATACATTCAATAAATATACAGTTCGCCGAATTTCGCGCACATCCGCAGAGTTTTGGGGCGGTAATGTGTCCGCTGGCGACGTTTGTCACTGCTTTCTCCTCGATTTCCCTGCTGCCGCAAAGTGCCGTCGCAGCAAACTCCATTGCAACAGAAAGCGACGCTTTACGACAGTAGTGTGAGGGTATGACAGCTGCATTTTCAGACCATTTCATAACGGCTGTTTCAGCTGTAATCTTTTAAAAAATTGAATTCTTTAAGATGAATAAACCATTATAAATATATATATATTTTTGTAGAAGCCAGACATAATGTCTCAGGTTACAGCTCGTATAATATAGTTTAATTCCCACGTAGTTTAAATATTAAATTACTAAAAAAAAAGAACTCAAGAATATATATTCATACATGTAATATTATATGAATTGACACATCTTGTATAAAAGTATAACACCAAAATCAGCTCTTTAACTTGTTAACCATCACAATTATTTATTTATTTATTTTATAATAGATGTAATGACAAAGTGTTGAAAAAGCTGTCTAGCATGGCAGCATTTCAGGGCCATTTATTTTAAAATTAATACATGATGTTTAAAGTTGAAACTCGTATCTTACATCTTAATAAAATTACGAATTCATAGATAGATAGATAGATAGATAGATAGATAGATAGATAGATAGATAGATAGATAGATAGATAGATAGATAGAT
>JAOWBL010003040.1:0-12794 GCA_028564865.1 Zenarchopterus dispar | reverse complement strand
CAGAAAGGAGAGCAGAGAGAGGTACATGCTATGGGAGAGAGAAAACAACATTTAATGACATGCAGCAGGAACAAATAAATGCGATATGCCCCCATGTGGTCAGAAGAAGTATTGCAACATAATTTAACAAACTCAAGTGAAAGAATGTTTTCTGACTTTCATGTATTTCCTATAATTTACCAAATTCTTAACATTATCCTCGTCAGTACTAAATTACACTCCCCACCCCCTTTACATTCTTATTATGTTTTATTTACTTCTTTGTTGTAACTAAATATATACCCAACATTTTCTATTTCAAAGAATATTTTGTCATTTTTCAAATCACTTTAGGATATTTTACTTTAGACTAATTTGTTTGGTATTTTAAATGTCCCAGGCATGTTTCACCCTCTTGTTGTGCAGTTCTTTGTCTCTTACATGTATGTATTGAATCATCATGCTTGACTTGTCCATGAATACACGCTTCTGCAGAAAAGATCTATTTCCAGCATTGGACTCATTATAATGCAGACCTGTCAGGTCAGGTGTAGTTATGGACTTGTAATGCAATTCTATACTGTTTTAGAGACATATATTGCCCATAATGATCTTGATTTTTGTCATCTCCACGATGATATCTACCCAGTGGATGAAATATCTGCCGACGGCTCTCTCTAAATGGAGACAAGCCAATATCTTTTTTAGCGCCCTAAAAGCTAACTTTTCTATTTAATATTTTCTACATCTCTACTGAAGTAATGGATTTATATCTGTTATTAATAATCAAACGTAGTGGCCATTATGTGATATAATCAGAAATAAAGGAAGTATAATGTAGAGGGTGTAACAGAAATGAGAAGCTGTTTTCGCCACCAGGGGGCGCTCCGTGACAACACAACTGCCGCGTCTTTGTCCCGCGCCCCGTGGGAATAACATTGGACATGTTTGTAAAATAGATCAACCGCGACATAAATCTGGTTAAACTGAACCTGGTGTAAGAAAACACTATCAAAGTCCTCTTACAGATGAAGGCACGAATGTCCTCTCCACTCTCATGCAGGCGCACACTCTCCCTCACACACACTCCCTCACACACTCTCCCTCACACACACAAACGGGACGCTTCCACAGTCCTCTGGCGGTGGAGACACACCCGCAGACCGGAGCAGGACAGCTTCAAGCCGAGCTGTGATGAGATGCGCAGAAGAGACAGATGTGATGTTTGAACTTTCTGTCTGCAGAGATTGATACAGCAGCCTAGAAGCCACAGGTAAGAAAACACGCAGCTGTGGTCATATTTATATTGATATTACAGCCATATTTGCTGTGGTAGCCGTTTACATGTGACACATGTTAAAAGTAAAAGCTACTCAGGTGCTGGATTTCTGTGAGAGATCCAACTAGATTTTAAGGGTTGACTGAGGTTTTAAGTATTTTACAAGTATCCAAACTCAAACTCACAGGCTCATAAACAGCGTTTTCTCTCATTTTATTGACTGGATTAACTTAAACCTGCATAGTTATACTTTTAAGCAGGATTTAGAGTATTTATTGAAGACTGAGACTCTCAAGTTTCCAGGGAAAGGTGGCAGAGGTGCTCAGATAAGCCTACTGCTGGTGTGGGCGCACACAGCCATTAAATCGGAGAGGAATTAACAACCTGCATTGTTGGCAAGTGAGCTCATCCACATTCTCCAGATTTAAATCCTCTTTTTGGATGACAGGCCTTCACTCTCACTCCGAGGATCAGAGGAGGTCAGCTGTTGTGCCCACCGGTCTGTTTGTGCATCCACTGAATGTTTGCTTGGTCAACACAACCTCACATACAAGATGTTGTTGGACAGATATGGCTCTAACCTTTACACCGCTCAGCTTATCAGACTGGGATGAGAGTTTGGCTCCTCTGGATTCAAATGATCTTAACAGCTCCATGCATGGGCTTACTACAACTTCCAAAAGCTTCGTGGACTCACTCAGTGTGTAGGTGTGAACTACTGGAGCAAAACACCCGAATCTAGGCAAATGACTGACTGCACAAACACCACTTTTCCTGTTCCTTTTTTAGATTGATGGAGCTTTGAATGTATCTGTCTGTTGATAGCAATCAGTCAGAACAAAGCCCTTCTGTGGGGCTGGACGCCATGCAAATAATCATAGGATTAAAGGACATGAAGTGTTGCATCTCATCAATGAATACAAAGACTTGCAGGGGCTGATCAGATACTCAGGGTTGAGATTAAAAAATCAGAAACCCAGACGTCAGAGCTCCAAATTCACAAATAAATGCTGAGCAAAGGTTTTGAGCAGTTCAGATGTGGGAGTTGGATCATAGATTGATTTGATTGCCTCATAGTTTCCCTTGATATGAGCCAGACGCCAAGACAGAAACACCAAAGATTATCTGTGAAAGAACACAAAGATGGAGGATTCGCCCTGGTAGTGTCCTGATTAGAAGATATGTGGACTGTTCTTTGTGTTTTTCTTATTACATTTTGATCAATGGAGAAGTTTGGCTCTTGATGGCAGTAAAGTAAAATAATCCATTTAAATGACGTGGTCCTCGTTTCTAAAAATCAAAAGTCAAACGTTGGTGGTAACGTGGCGGGAATTCACTCATTCACCCACTTCAACGAACTGTGCACGTAGTCCTCCGTGCTGATGGCCGTGCACCATTTAGAACATAACCCAACAGTTCAGACGCGTTCAGTTCCACCTAGGAAGTTCAATGTTTAAGTTCTTCACACTACAGACAGAAAAAGATGGCACAAACGTGGATTGTTTGGAATGGTTGTCAGGAGAAAGAGTCTAAAAAGACCTCTGTTTTCTGTGTAATGACAAGGTGTGCTTGAAACTGAAGGAGGCTGGACTTCCTCTTCACATTACTGTGAAGCAGATACCAGTCAGATCCAAACAGGAATCATGACGACACCGGAATAACAAGCGGGTGTGTACAAAACCTTTGAAAATAAACAGCCTGCCAGATCAGAGTCTGAAACTTGTGCAAAATCTCAAATGCATCCACAGCAGATCTACAATCCCTGCGAGATGCTTCCGTCTCCTCAAAGACCACACAAACAGTGACTCCTTTTGTGTTGGAGACTCTTCCTGTTAACGTGAAGTTAACTGAAGTTATTTCAAAGAAATATTCAGGGCATTGTTTTTAGTTAGGACTTTTAAAAGCATAAACAGCTGGCCTGGACTAAAGTTAATGTGACTGTTTAAATCTGAAAGCGGTTGACTAGTAGTAACCAGCTGCAGCTGGTTCTCCGGTCTCGTCAGGTCATTGTTTTGGTTTCAAGTGTCCCGTCCGGATTCACTTTGTCCTTTAATGGATGAACCCAGTGAAACATTTATCTGCTGGAGGACACATGTTTGTCTCAGGGGTTTGTGGAGGCAAAAAGCAGAGCTCAAAGCAGAACCATGCTGACGTCTTTACGTGTCCACTTGTATTATTCTCTGTCTGCTGGCTCACATGTTTGCCACGCCAAGCAGTACATTAGTTCTCTCAGCTGGAACTGGACCCATGAACCGCTGGCTCGCTGCAGACGTCTTCACTGGTAAATTTGTGCCAGGAGATTACAGAAAGAAAAATCCAACTTGATTAGTGCCAGTGTTATAGAGAGGACTGATGGTTGGAGTCTTCCTTTAACTCCTCAGTTGGTGTTCTGGTCACAATTGTATTTTTTAAAAAAATCTTCAAAAAAGGATATCCAACAGGTCAACACTTTGTTATGGTCAAAAAAATTGCAGTCACTTGATGAAATTATTTGACTTTTTTTTACAACATCACCGTTGAGAGATTCTGCACCAGTTGATTAATCTAGTCCAACCTGAAGGGAAACTAGTCAGCCAAAGACACAAAAAACTCAAATTAATTCACAAGCTATCATGAAAGGGCGGCACGGTGGCTTAGTGGTTAGCACTGTTGCCTCGCAGCACGAAGGCTCCTGGTTCAGCTCCCAGCCAGAAGTTCATGTTCTCCCTGTGCTTGGGTGGGTTTTGTCCAGTTTCCTCCCACAGTCCAGAAACATGTATGTGAGGTTGAATGAGAACTCGAGATTCCCTGTGGGTGTGAGTGGGTGTGGTTGTTTGTCTGTGTATGTGGCCCTGCGATGGACTGGTGACCTGTCCAGGGTGTCCCCCTGCTTATCACCTGCAAGGGGCTGGGACTGGCTCCAGCAGACCCCTGTGACCCTGTAGATGGGTGTAGAAAATGGATGGATAGAAGATATCATGAAACTCCTTCATAAATGTTAGCATTAGCTGCTAAAAGTTTGAGAAAATGTAAACGTGTTTTTCCCCCACACTGTTTCATATATCCATATTTCCTTGTCCCTTTCATGCATACTGGTTACATGAGATCATCTCCAAAAGCAGCAGATATCAGCTAGAGGCTCAGCGTTTCGCTCCGCTGACACTCACTTCCTGCCTTTGTTCAACAAGCTCGCCGGCGTTTTTAGTCAAGAATGAAATGCAGCTCTGCTTAATTTTTCTTTTGGTTTGCATCAATTCGCATCAAGACATATACACTTGCACTTGTGGGAACCTTTTGGACATTATTAATAGCTGCTTCCATCCAGCTGGAGTCACAGAAGCAGTAGCTGAGCTATGCTGTGTTTATTGGTGTTGGGGAGATGTGGGCGCTCTCAGCTGTGCTCGAGCACGGCTAGAGGCTCTCATGAAAAACACCTCCCAGCGCTAGTTGTCCAGTCTGGTCACATTATGAATTTGCATTTGAGCCAGTTTTCTCCCTGGATGGTCCCATGTATCCATGTTTGGACCAACGCTGGAGCATTTGTGCCAGTTTGAAACTGAAAAGATGAAGAGTTTGTTTAGTGTCAGGACTTAAAGATGAGCCGGTGGGATTCAGGCAGCTCTAAGTGTCATAACATACTTGTCTGACTTAGTTCTTTGAGCCTGCTGCTGGATTTGAGCCTTTTTTATTGTGTAGGGTATGTATTTTGAAAGTTGTTTTTTTTTTAATAATTGAACTTTGAACACCCCCCCCCCACACACACACACACACACACACACACGCACACACACACACACACACTTGTTATTGACTGCATACTCATTTGGCTCTGGAGGAAAAAAGTTCAGTTGGTTCATTGAATGATAAAGTTGTTTTCCTCGCTGCGACCTCAGAAAGGAGTTAACCCCCTCAACCCCCACCCCCACCACCCACCCATCCACCCCCTCCATTCTTGTTGAAGGATGTCTAGAAAATGATCTGAAGCCCTCTATCCTAATCATGTAAATATTTGCACTTCAGCATTTTCAACTGTACCGTCAGTGTGTGATCGCATGTTACTGTTTTTCTGGTTTTAAAAGATTTCAATGAATAAAAGCCTGAACAAGGTTGGACTCAAAACAAGTTAGCTGTTATCTATTGAGTCTGTCTGCAAAGGCTTTTGGAATCGTAAACGCACGTTTGTATAAATGTGAACCTTCTGTTGTAATTGGGAAGTATTTTCATACTTGTAGTTCTGTAAACCCTCTGAGCCTTTGTCATTTCATTTATGTGGTGTTCATATTCCACATGGGCTGTGATGCTCAAAGTCCTGAAACTTTATTTCAAATAACCCCAGTGAATTACATATCAAGTTGGAAAGTTTGAGATAGAAATGCCAAAACATTTGAATATAACAGATCATTAGCTACATATGTACTGCAGTATATGTTTGATAAGTGTCAGAGATCATTAACGTGGATCGATAGTGGCTGTGTTGCAGTTTGCATTGATTTTCTGTTTTTTTAGTCTAGCTTTGCATTATCTTATTGAATGTTAAATATATTGAATGTTTTTTGCTCTTTATTTTTTAGCTTTTTTGTTAGACATTATTGCACCTTGTTGAATAAGCAAAGTTACTCTTACTAAGTGATAAAACAATGGTTACAGTCAAATATCCCAGTTTTTAAAAAAGCAACCAAAGACAACAAAATGAACCTAAACCAAAGAGTTTATATTCATTCTTACAAGACCGGTGGCAAAAATAAACCCACAAATGATGAGGGCTCTTCAGAAGTTGTGGTTTCTTGCTTTTTTTCCTACGTCAGTATGATTTTAAAGTGTTTATCTAGATTACATTTCTCTTGGCCAAGGCTCAGATTTATCCTGCACTAATGTTTGTCTTCCTCTCGTCTGCCAGTAAACAGCATAACCTTCAGGTGAGGTTCAAAGTGGCATCTGTTTCCTTTCCCACAGCCAAACCCTGGACTCCTGCTCCCCAGTGATGGGTGTCACCATGCCAACTTTTACAGTCCTCTCAGCAACCAGGAGTCCTCTGAGGAGCTGAAGGGTTTACGAGCACATTTCCATCTGTGGCCTACAGAGGGTGGATCACCTCCAGCTCTGACGAGAGAGAAACACCAGGAGGCAGGTAGGTTGGAGGAACCAGGTTTCACTGGAGATGCTTCTGATGACCATTTCCTTCATTTCCATAGTTATTGTGTCTTTTCTTTGTTCAGAGATGCGTGTCCACTTGGGTCTCCAGCTGGCGTTCACACTGCTGGTGAAGACGTCTCTTGTGGATGGATGCGTTTGTCCAGCAGCCACCATCTTGTCCCGGTTTCCCTCAGAGGTTCCTGCTGATGTCTGCTGCTTGAACTACTCTGGCTCCTCTTTTAGCTACGTGCACTGGTCTGTGTTTACCAATGAGACAAACATAGAGACGCTGGATCTGTCCAACTGTAATGTCAGCTTTATTCAGACTGATGGCAAAGAAACGTCCTCACTGCAGAAGGTTTACTTGGCTCGTAATAGACTGACGGTGTTGCCCAGGCACTTTCTTGCCCGCCAGCCCAACCTGACTGAGGTGAATCTGAGTGAGAATCTTCTTCAGGAGCTTCCTGAGGGTTTCCTCCAGGACTCTGACAATCTCCAGATGTTGTTTCTGCATGCCAACCAGCTACGCTCACTTCCTGGTAATGTACTGCAGGTGTCCAGTCTTCAGCGGCTCGAGCTGGATGGGAACCCCTGGGACTGCTCCTGTTTGCTACTGGAAGGCCTGGAGGCCGGCATGAAGGCTAATAGGACTGTCAAACTTAAGGATCTTGTGAGGAACCTGACCTGTTCCTCTCCTCCACACCTAGCAGGAAGGACTGTGTGGTCCGTGAGGGTCAGTGATGTCTGCCGCCCAGCTGGCCTCACAGTGCTCTTCATCGTGCTGCCCCTCGTCATCCTCTCTACCTTACTGCTTTGCTGGTGTTGTGGGAGAA
This sequence comes from Zenarchopterus dispar, assembly GCA_028564865.1. NCBI lineage: Eukaryota > Metazoa > Chordata > Actinopteri > Beloniformes > Zenarchopteridae > Zenarchopterus > Zenarchopterus dispar. The sequence continues at coordinate 5,591 of JAOWBL010003040.1, read as the reverse complement.
AGAGGAAGAAGAAAGAAGCCCCCGTGTTCAGCACCTCAAAGAAGAGGGTCCCCAGTTCCTCCTGCAACGGCCAGAGGCATCATGGCAAGCAGCAACCTTCAGCTGCTCAGCAGGGCAAAGCTGGAGACTGCGTCAAAGAGGGGATCCTGAAGAACCAGCTCCTGCTTCGTCCAGCGTCCACACTCTTGGGCAGCACTAGGGACCTCTACGAAGAAGTGGAGATCAAGCTGGGCTCTGTGGAGTCTCTTCCCCAAGTGTCCTCTTACTGTTCCAGCTCCACAGAGGGGAGGCTGGGCTCCCAGGGGCCTGAGAGGGCCAGCAGGACAGAGCTGGACACGGTCAGTGTGACGGAGGTGATGAAGGACTCAGCTGACAGGGAGAAAGCCTACATGACTCAGTCCACAGAGTACTACAGCTTGGTGCCAGGGATCGAACTGGAGGACTCGGACCACGGCGACTACGAGAATGTGGACCTCTCGTGATCCCATCTTAAAGGAAGAGTTTAAAGATATTTTACGTTAACACTGGACACACTGCTTGCACTGTCTAACAACACTCTTAAAGGAAAGAAATGATGCAGAATTTAACTTCTACAAGAAGCTAAAAAGTGTGACTTTAAAAAATTTGTGTCCTTATGAGACACCTGAAGAGGACTGGAGGTGACGGACATGCGTGACCATCTATGCTGTGTGCCTGTCCGGTTTAACAAAGCATGAGTTTGATAACACTGATTTTAATGCTCATGCAAGATGCTAAGATTATATCAACTCTATCATCACTGGAATGAAAAACATTTTAAACTTATACTGTCAGCTAACTTTTCTTTAAGTCTTACAGCTGTTGTCCAGGTAACCCTTTTTTCTATTTCTATTTCACACTTTCTTCTCCCTTCAAAACTTCTGTCATATTTGAAACATTTGCAGAACTAAATCCAAATCAGAAGTTATTCGCCTCCTAACTGGACCATGAACCACCTTTCAACAAGTTTTTATACTAACACATCAACATTAAAACCATTAACGCCACAAGGCCTCCATAACTAAAGCATGGCATCGAAGAAGATTGTAAACAAAAAGACTTTAACTTGTTTTATTTATGTTAATACATCTCACTGCTTTAATCAAATGGGAATCAGACAGCACATCTTATTTCAGCTTTGTATTTAGTCTTCTCTAATGTGAGAGATTTTGTTTTATTTTTTTCTGCATTGCTCTCTACCTGCTGTTACAGAGATATTAAAGTTTACAGAACTTAGCATTAATTGTTAAATGCACTGTGTGCACAATTATTAGGCAAGTGATTATTTTGACCATATCATCCTTTTATCCTTATTTCCAACTCCAAGCTGTGTGAACCTGAATGCTGATTGGATTTAATGCACATCAGGTGACGTGTATGGACACCAGGTGACCCTATGTCAAGGCAGATTCTTCTCCTCAGGAAAAATGGGCCAAAAAAGAGATTTAACTGACTCTGAAAAGTCAAAAATTGTAAAATGTCTTTCAGAGAGATGCAGCACTCTTGAAATGACTGATATATTGGGGCGTAATCACAGAACCATCAAACGTTTCGTTGCAAATAGTCAACAGGGTTTCAAGAAACCTGTCGACAAGAAAAGACGCAAATTAGCCCCCCAAGATTTGAGAAGAATCAAACATGAAGCTGCCAGGAACCCGTTATCCTCCGGTACTGCCACATTCCACAACTGCAACCCACCTGGAGTGTCAAGAAGTACGAGGTGTTCAGTTCTCAGAGACCTACTGCCAATTTTTAGAAGACACTTTCTTCAAGCAGTGGTCCAGGAAAAAGTCTGCATCTTTCAAGAAGACTTTGATTTTTATGCAAGACAACGCTCCATCCCACGCATCAAAGTACTCCAGTGGGTGGCTGGCCAGTAAAGGCCTTAAAGATGAAAAACTAAGGACATGGCCCCCTTCCTCACCTGACTTAAACCCTAGTGAGAGCTTCTGGGCCCTTCTTAAGCAGGAAACTTACAGTGAAGGTAAACAGGACACCTCCCTGGACGGTGTCTGGGGGGCTGTGGTGGGGCTGCACCAAAACTTGATTCTGACCAGAGCAAGAAACGGACCGACTCCGTGGATGGAAGGCTAGTGACTGCTGTTGAGAAGAAGGCTATATTTGCTCACTGAGTTGTTTGGTTTTTTGTTTTAAATTTCAAAAATGTTTATTTGTAAATTTTGAGTTTGTCTATTATTCTCACTTTAACAGGTGAAAATAAACAAATGTGATGGGAACGTCTTTGTTTTTCATTTAGTTGCATCATAATTCTGCGCACTGGTAGTTGCCTAATAATGGTGTACATGTAGATATTCTCTGAAGAAAGCCAAAACTTCACTTTTACTACTTAAATGTTCAGGTTTGAGGGTTCGTTAACATTTTGGATTGACCAAGAGCACTTCAGTTGTACAATAAAAAAAAAGAATCCTCAAAAATACAACTTGCCTAATAATTGTTCACACAGTGGAAACAGAAAATACCTAGTTTGTTTCTGTCCTACAGCGAATAACAGCTGTGAGAAGCTCTGAAGCTCAATGAAACAATCTTGGTCTTGTTTAAGAACTCATCTTATGGTTTTCAATGTGTTCAAATGTTTGTTTTTTTAATGTGAGAAAAACATTACAACAATACTTTGTTTCTGTTCATGATCACGCTTTAAGACTAGTTGAACAAATGTTGGCTAAATTGTTGTCGAAACTTGGTTACAGTCATGACTTGCAGAGACAAATGTAACGAAAAACTACTTTGCAAGAAAACTGGTTGACGTTTTAAGACTTTTAAGAGAACTTTGTGAAAGCTTTTAGCTAATTCACCACCACAGATGTGCAGTACAGATGCAGAATTGTGTGAGAAGTGCAAACTTCACCAAACCTGAGAGGTGACATCTGACCTGCCTGAAACATACAGGTGATAGTCCAGGGTGTCCTTCCTGGAGCTGTGGACGTCCCCTTGTAACACATTTGCATTTTTGTCTATTTTGGTCCAACTCAAACAAATAATGAGCAGCTGTCTCACACTCGGGCCTTTTTCACCAACCAGCTGACTACTCACACCCCACTGACAGCCCAGTTTGACAAAGCCAGCCAGAATCTGGCGCTATAAATCCCACTCTATGCCAGCCTAAAGTTACATTTGGGTTGTGCTGGGTCTCAGGTGGAAACCCTCATGTTGATCCTGTCCGTTGGTGCAGGCTTCATGGACACTGTCACACAGGAGACAAACCAACTCTGCTAGGTGTTCAGATCCTTTACAGCAGCTTTCTTTTCAAATTCACACGTCTTATGTACTCGTGTGCCAAACTGTATGTGTTGTTCATCTGATTTCAAAGCTTGAAAAGCGCCAGGTTAGCTGTCCCCCCTCCATCCTGTCCTCCTGTGAATCGAAGCAATCTCTTCTTGGCTCCAACTCCAAGATAAGAGAAATTCCAAGGTCTTAATCTGTCTTTTTCTGGGACAAAATGTGTTCATGGGTTTCCCTAACGTGGTAGATTCTTGCTTAAATGCACTAAAGGCAGGCAGCATGTGAGTGTGTTACAGAAAAAGTCACGATAGCAGTCCACCCGGCGAATCATCACAATGAAAGAGGAAGTGATTCAATCCGGACCTTTTCCTCTGGGACCAAAGGAACGCAGTGTCGGTTTGAAAGGGAAGAAGAAGAAAAAAAAGCTGCTTCTTTAAAGACACAAATTCATTTATTTCGTTTAGAATGAAACTTTAGTCAAATGTTGATTTCAAGCTGTTTCCTAAGGCCACAGAGAAGAAGTAAATCAGGCTTTTGTGTGTAATCATCTTTGTCTCATCCATGCTAGATTTCTGAGGATGTGGAGTCAGAAATAAAGCCACTGACCCGTAGTTCAAGCTGAAAAATGTCTCCTAAAACTTTGACTAAAGTCTACATTTATGTGCCACTTCCTGTTGTGGAAGCACAGATTCTTGTTCACACACTAAAATCGGCATTTAGGGTGGAAAATGCCAGTGGTCAGGTCCTTAAAGCATGCAAAGGCTGGTTTAAGATAAAAATCTATTTAGTGCTGCTTTAGTAAGCACACACACACACACACACACACGCACACACAAAGAAAAGAAGACCGAACATCGAGGCCACTGTGAAGGTGCAGAACACAGACACTCGATTGTTATCTAAGATGTCAAAAACAGACCAACATCAGTCTCTCCCACTTTCTCCCCCTAAAAGAGAGCCATGAGAGTCACAGAGGGCGCAGTGAGGGTGTGGACCTTCCTGGACGTGAAATATCTGAAGTGTATTTTCCAGACGTTTTTTTTTTTTTAAGCCAATTTTTTTCTGATCTCCAAATTAAATTATGAATATCACAATTTGTTCTCCGGTAAAAATTCTTCATAAAAAATCAAATATTTGAATTGAGAAGAGATGTGGCAAAAAGCTACATTGGTCTTGTCTTTTGCATTATTATTATTATTATTATTATTATTATTATTATTATTATTATTATTATTATTATTATTATTATTATTATTATTATTTAGTTTGCTGTCCAGGGGAACAGTAGTTTAGCTTTTTGTTTCTGGGCTTAAACTCTCCATTCTTGCCAATAATTTACAAAAACAAAAAAACAAGCCTATTATTATTAACAGATTTGTTTTCACTTCGGCCCCATGTCTGACAGATACTCTGAAAGCCTGTATGCACCTTATACCTTTGATATCAGTCAAATACTCTGTTAGAGGACTTCTTGCCAGAAATCCTTTAAATGAACCAGCAAATTCTGTTAAAGTTCTTCATGAGTTAAAGTCAGTAGATTTATTTATTTATGTCTCCATATGCTGAATAAAAACAAGTTTAAGAGCAGTGGGAGTCTCTTTAAAGCTACTCAAAAAAAAAAAAGCAATTTAAAGCATGTTCTTAGTTGATAACTCATGTGAAAGAGGTAAATGTCCAGGAATAGCCTCGAGTTTTTGTTGAGTCGGTATTTATCGAAATGTTATTTGTAGTCTTGTAAACAAATATCATTTGTTGATGGTGTGCTCTTCAGTCTCAGAAGAGGGAAAGGAGATAAAAAATATTTCAGGGCTTAGTGTTTAAAACAGCGCAGCAAGGTTATAAACCTTAAAACAATGATCTCAGCTGAGTTTTGTGTTTAATAATGAACAGTGAGATTTTTAAAAAAAGACTAACTTCTAACAAATTTAATGTGTTGTAGTATTACTGCAGTAAAAGACTCACAGGAAAGATTCATATATCTGCATTTTATTGAATAAGGTTCATGTTATGTTTATCTTTATTTGATTAGAATAATGCCTAATAGGATTGCATGCTAACTTAAAGAAAAGCTTTAAAAAAACACCAATCCTTCCAAAAAAGAGCAAGTATTTTTGAATTAATGCATAACAGATTAAAAAGATAACAGATAACAGCAACCTACTGACAAGTGCATAGGTTTACTTTTGACTTTCATGAATGCAATAAACTGTTAATGTTAAAGTTCATGTAAAGCAGCTAATAAGTGACAAAGAGCCAAATTCGAATTGCTTCACTACTTTATTCAGCCATATTGCTGTTGTAAAGATAAAACAATGCATGGATGGACGGATGGA
>JAOWBL010003038.1:0-12797 GCA_028564865.1 Zenarchopterus dispar | reverse complement strand
GTCTGCTTTCCGGATACAAATTGGGAGCTGGTTCCACAGGAGAGGGGCCTGATAGCTAAAGGCTCTACCTCCCATTCTACTTTTAACAACTTTAGGAACCACAAGTAGGTCTGCACTCTGAGAGCGAAGTACTCTAATGGGAAAATATGGTACAAAAAATCAAAAATCACCTGTGACCCATTGGCTTTCCTGTTGTGGTATCATATAAACTGCGTTTTGCTTGATTTCCTATGATATAACTTTTGTAAATCAATCTATTATCTCTTAAAATCTCTTCTTAAATGTGAATTATTTTTGTGCACATGATGTGTGGCTTCAATATTCCCAAACAAACCGTCTTTCTGCAGGAGCCACATTCTTCTATCGGCTTTTACTTTGAAAATCCACGTGAACGCTTCACGAGGCGGAGTTTGGTTGGTGGGGGTCTGTCTGTCTGTCTGCAGCACAGCAACATTACACACAAACCTGTTCTCACCATTTGACCCGTTTGTTGAACCTCTGGACTTTACCGAAAGCGTGAAATAGCGAAAACTATCTCGTAAAAATGCAACTAGTACAATCCGCTAGACCTTAGCGTTTCCACGGAGACGGAGAAAATGGAGTTTGTTGCGAAGAACGCCAAGAAGAAGAAGTTGTGGCTCCGTGCTCTTCTTTGGTGGTCTCTCCTTCTCGAGCTGGTGTCAGGAGGTAACCGTTTATACTTTCCTCTTTTTCAGTTCTTAGCAATTAAAACAAATGATTGATGCGTTTATGTCTTGTTAGGGTCAATGCCGAGATTTACATATTTCAATTATAAACTTTAGGTGGTGTATATCACGAGTTATCACCTAATAAGGTAGTTTCATTATGCAGGGTGGTCAATTACATGAGATTTTAATCTGTCACTTTTGGTTACAACAAACAAAACGACCTCTCAAGATTGACCATTTGCCTTTTTTTAGTGCAGACTGCAGGGCTATTTCTGTAACACCATCAGTGTGTATCAACAGCTGAGCTATTATTACTTCTTAGAAGGTTATTAAATGATTTTTGGGCTTGCTGTTGAGTTGCTGGAGGGCTTTTCAAGGGCTTAAAAATCTCCTAAAATGTTGACCTCAGTCCAACACAGACCAAGATGAAGGGTTATTATTACTGACAAACAGAAAATCATTTAATGCTTGCGATTTCGCTTGTTAATGAACTGATAACTGCAGTCAGATACATATGTACTTGATCATATGTAAGTAACTTTGTCAGCAACAGCAAAAGAAACAAGGAATATAAACCTTAGTGTACTGGAAGCAAGAGTTCAAATAAAGACTCAGTCAATAAAATTCAAAGAAGTGGACTTTTGTTGGGAATTATCTTGTTTCTTTTTACATATGAACACAATGAGCCTATATGCTGGTGTTCCCAATTCTGTCAAAATAATCAGAAATAATTTAACAAATCCAGACATTTGCTTTATTGTATTACCTTTCAGCTTATTTATATTCTCTGCATTGCCTTCATATTGTGAAACAAACCTTTGTTTAAAATATATCCAGGTTTGGCGCTTTGTCACTGCATCAGCAGCAGATAGGTAAGTCAGGAAAAAAAAAAAAGCTTAAGTCAACTTGCATTAAGATTTATCATATAAACTGAATGCACATGCAGTGACAAGTGCTGGTCTTGCCCCTCAAATTAACTGTTAGTGAACAGTGTTCACTAAAAAGGTCACTGAGTATGTTGTTAAAGGGAAGGTTTGTGAAATCGCTCAAAAAAAAAAAAAGTCTCCAATGCACAGACATGTGCCCTTGCTGACATGAAAATTACAGGATAACATTCAAAGCACCTCCTGTTTTTGCTTTTGAAGAATCACATTCAGGTGGGCATTGTTCTCTGACTGATCTGCCATAGTCTTTCATTTACATACCTGCTAAAAAAAACAGTAGTTCAGGACTTGGTCATGTCCGAAACCTGAATCTGAAAAAATGTTTCCCCCAAAATATGTTCCTAAAATGCTGCTCCTTGAAGGGAAGCTGTGGGGAGAGGATTTTTTTTAAAGCAAAAAATAAAACAAAAACAAAAGTGGGTGTTTGGTCATGCGACTTGAAGGTCATTGTGATGATGACGCAAAATACGATTAAGCACGCAAGTCTGTCCTTGTGAACTGAGAAAGGAAAGTCGACCAGGATTAATAATGCTGGATTTTGCATTGCCTGTGGGCAGATCAGTTGTGATTTTTTTTTCAGCTGCATTAAACAATTATATGTTATTACGTCTGAGTGCTTTTTTGACAAAAATAATAATAATAATAACAATCGACAAGTCGACTTTAAAGTTGTTGCTGTAAGCAAATTTGTCGTGGAGCAGAAAGACTGCTGCTGGTCAGTATGAGGGAGGGAGTTGCATCTGAGCCTTACTGTTGTACTGTGTTTTGTAGTTTCACCAAATAATCAAAAAGATTTACCCATCTTCAGAACTTTTTAAAGCTTAACTGTGTCTTTATTTAAGTTTTCAATTAACCCCTGGAATCTATCCATCCACTGTTTTGCTTCTGCTTGGCCCAGTTCGGATTGTGGGGGATTACAGCCTAAGCAGAGAAGCCCAGACCCCCTCTACTTAGCTACCTCCTCAAGCTCTTCCAGGAGGACACCAAAGCATTCCTGAGCCAGCTGAGAAACATAATCTCTACCTCAGGGCTTTCTCCCTGTTGGACAAGCCTGAAACACCTCCCAAGGGAGGCATCCAGTAAGCGTCCTAACCAGCTGTTTAAACCACCCCAGTCTGCTCCTCTCAATCTGAAGGGGCAGTTTTTTTACTCCTAGTCCATTTCTGATGACCAAACTTCTTGCCCTACCTCCAAATGAGAGTCCAGCTACTCATTTGAGCTGGTTATGTTTGTGATCTTGTTCTTTTGGTCACTCAACAAAATTCATGATCACAGGTAGTAGCAAATATCCACTGGTAAAGAGATAAAACTGTAATCAGAGGCTTGTAGGCAAGCTCCTGGTGGCCACAGACCTTCACTCATGGCATCCAGTAGGATTCAGCCGATACAAACTTATATTCACCCTCCTGTGTTTTCATGCTTTACTCTTTAATCGTGTTAATTAGTATTGAACAGTCCATTCACATTGGATCTAGTCAAATGAACTACAAATAATGTTTTAACCCATTTAAGAGTTAAAGTCCATTGATTTACTTTAACTTGAGTTAGTCCCACACTCACTGACTGAGTCAGACCCATTAGCAGCTGCTGATTGCCCTAGAGTCATGAACTGCAAATGAAGCAATATGTGGAATTGCTACATTTGTCCACAGACGTTTGATAACTTTTAAATGTTTGTCTGTGCTCTGAAGCCTGTTTAAAAACTGGTGGTGGCCAGTCACAGAGGCTTGTATGAGAATGCTTCAGAGCACATTAGTGCAGATTACAGGGCAATACGAAATGGCAGGGAGGTGAGGTAGAAGAAACAGCTGGGGCCGTCTGCCACGCCGTTTCCTGAGCATTAGGCCACAGACAATGTGGGGACGTCAGAGCCTTTCATGTTCAGGTTGAAGGTTTCTGTCAGAGCTGGGCGGGCCCAAACATGCCTGACTCCCTCCAAGTCGACCATATCCAGCGACTCAGTGTTTTTTACTGCTATTATGGTATTAATGTTAAATATATTCATATGTCAAGTGCTATTTTTTTCTATGAGATCTACAAGTGAAAAGAGACACTAAGCTGCAATTCTGTTGCCAAAGCACAGGCTTGAGTTTTGTTTTATCCTGAGGGTGCTCATTATTCTATAGTTAAAGCGTTAATAACTATTCTCTTAAGGTACATGAATACACAGAAATCATTATAGCAGATAAAGTGCAAGTATTCCTGTAAATCATATAATTTGTGCACAGTGTGTATTCTCTGGGTATACTAGTGTGTGATTCCCACTTACACACAATCTGCTTCACTTGTAAAGAACAAGCAGATGATGATAATTAGCCTGATTTTCATATCTAAATGTCACATCTGGGCTCTATTAAGACCACAATGCTTGACTAAACTTGCTCTGGATGTGCTGCAATCTTACTTTCTCTTCCAGTCTTCTTTCATATTCAGCTCAGTTTGAAAATTGTCAAGGAGCCTGCAAGAGAGGGTAAACATCAAATTTGCTTTAATTCTGTGCTGATTTATTTTTTTAAATCTCTCTCTCTCTCTGTAATTCATCTGTTTCAGCCTCCTTCTATGGTGATGGCTTCGTACAGCTCAAGGCAGCAGAGTCGTCCGACCGGAATGAGCTTCGCATTCGCTTTCGAACGTCCAGCACCAGCGGCCTGCTGTTTCTCGCTGCTGGCCACGCCAACTACTTCCTGCTAGAGCTCCACGCCGGTCGCCTGCAAGTGGGTACATCCATGGCTGCAACACTTGAGCATATGTGTTCATGCATATATGAGATCACACATGTATACACAAAACACACAGATGTTTGTGCTTGTTTATATGTACAACAGGCATGCAGACAATGACCACTGAAAGCTGGAGCTCTAGTTTTGTTGACAGTATTTTGTGAAAGTTTTTTTTTTTTTTAAATTTTGTTAGTCATATTTGTTGTTGTGGAAACTAGAAAATTGGGGCAAGATTTTCATTATTTGTTAAGTATTTCAGTAAGCATTTTATCTTTGACGGATTACTTAATCATCTGCCTCAGTATCGGATTTGATATCAGATATATATTTTTTAAAAATATGCAGACATATTCACAGGCAACAGGAAGTCCGGAGGCATAGTGGATAATTCCTATGTTTGAAACATGAGGAATCCTTGTGACTAAGCTTATATTGTGGAAGAGCTTCACTGTTGGAAATGAATCGCTGTGACAAATGTGTTGAATTGTTGCACTTCACCGAGCACAAGAAGTGAACTGTGCTTCCCCGTTCCTTAAACTGGCACTTTTCACCACTTTTTTTTTTTTTTTAAGCTTGGGGTCCCATTCTGGGTGAGTCAGACATGAGCATTGCTCCTCTGGAACTCATGTATGTTTAGCCCAGCAGCAAGCCTTGACAAGCACGTCATCTAAATGCAACATTAGTTTGGGATGGTGATGTGATGCTCTATGGACATGAATGAGGGCAAAGGCATAATTGTGGACTTCCTGCTCTAAATCGCAAAGAAAACGCACTGTTTTGACAACCGGGGACATCATCAGCCTTCTGACTCTGTTTCTCTTTCCTGCTGGCAAAAAATACAGTTCTTCATTTTTTTTATTGATACAAAATATTATGGTGCAATTTTGTTTTTGACACAGGTAGAATATTAAAAAAATGTGCATAGAAAATCACATTGTAATTGAATTACCAATAATTGTATTTTTTTGGTTTGTAGGATGTCTATTTTTTTTGCAAAACTGAGGATTTTTTTTTTTTTAAATTTATTTATTTATTTTTTCAAATTTGACTTTTTCTATCAATGTAAAGTAGTATATTTTAATGCAATTGTTTTCTTGCTTCTCTTAGGTGAAACTGGACCTTGGGTCAGGAGAGCAAATGTTAGAATCAGAGAAAGGTATCCAGCTCAATGATCTTGCCTGGCACTCTGTGGAGGTCCACCATGTGCAGCGCAATCTTACTCTGACTGTTGACAAAAACTCACGCAGTGTGAAGATGCCAGGTCGCCATCACAGTCTCAGCATCATAGATGGTCTCTATGTTGGAGGCTCAGGAGGTTTGGACAGAGTTTACCTCCCTAGGGATCTAATCAGCTTCCGAGGCTGCATGGACGAAGTGGTCTTCAATAAACACGACTTGCTGTCATCGCTGAGGCCGTTAACTGGATTAAAAAACATCCATGAAGTGTCTTTAGGATGCAGCTCCCAGTTCTTGGCTACTGAGGATGACCCTATCAGCTTCTTCAGCTCCAGGGCTTACGTTTCGTTCCCAACCTGGAAAGTTCAGCAAGGAGCTACATTTGAATGTATTGTGCACACGTCAGCTAAAGAGGGGATCATCCTCTACAGTTCAGCGAGACAGGGGGATTTTGTTGCTCTTGAAATTCAAGAAGGTGTGCCTGTGGCAATTGTTGGGAAAGGTGGAGTCAAAACTGAGCTTCATTCACCCACATTGATCAGTGACAGGAAATGGCATTCTGTCACGTTGCACTTCAGCTCTAAAAGCCTGGAACTAACTGTTGATGGAGAGATGGTGAAAAGCAGCTTTAGTGCTCGTTCTAAAAGTCTTCAGCTCAAAGGTTATATCTTTGTCGGAGGCATAGATGATGGAACTAGATCAGAAGTCAAAAAGGTGGGGCTTGTCTCTGTGTCTGGAAAGCGTATCAGAGGAGGCTCCTTCAAAGGATGTTTGAAGAACATCAAAGTAAACAGAGTCAAGATTGGTCTTTCTAATGCTGTAGTCACTAAAGATATCTCAGTTGGTTGTGAGCCAGAAAAAGCCCCAGAGGCATCAGTCCCTGTGAGTCCTACAAGTACCCCAGAGATCCTTTTTCCATTGGTAACACCAACACCATCCCTTTACATGTCTACACTTGCAGTTGGCTTGGACAGAAGGTATGGCTCAGACTTTATACAACTAAAGGATCTTGAGGTTCAAGAGGGTGGGCGAGCATCTCTTGATGCCAAACACATCAAGGTTTTCTTGAATTTCAAGAAGCTTGGTATTCGACAGTCTCAAATAATGTTTAAAATTCAGGAGCAACCAGTCAGAGGTCAGCTGAGGCTTGATGTCGATCAGGATCAAGAGGACAACACCTTTAGCATGCTGGATCTGTGGCACGGAAGAGTGGTGTATGTCCATGGAGGCTCTGAAGAACCAGATGACTTCTTTATGTTTTCAGTTTTTTCTAGCAGTAGAAAGCAAGTTCCTAATTATCTGAAGTCCAACAAACTGTACCGCTTCAACATGACCGTTACACCCACCAATGATGCACCTGAACTGAGTTTGCCTGAAGGAAATCTATTCGTGCTGCTGGAGAACTCCAAGAAACGCCTAACCACAGATGTTCTGAAAGCTATAGACATAGACAGCAACTACACTGAGCTAGTCTTCTCTGTGCTTGGCAACCTGAATGCCGATGCAGGATATTTGGAAGTCGAGAACGACCCTGGCAAAGCGGTGACTTCATTCTCATATGCTGATTTGGATGAAATGAAGGTGTACTACGTTCACACAGGGGTGAGAAACTCAAGAATAGTCCTGAGAGTTAGCGATGGGGAAAAGGTCAGCAACACTGTGGTATTAAGAGTCATGGCTGTATCACTGGAGTATAAGATCGGCAACAACACTGGCATTGAGGTCATTCAAGGGGAGACGACTATAATTGGGTCAAGCCAGCTGGCTGTGAAAACTAACGCTGTGAAACAAGTTGTCGACATTCGGTATGATGTAATTGAGCCTCCACAGTTTGGAGAACTAGAGAGACTTCACTCAAGTGGTGAATGGAGGCCTACAGATTCATTTTCACAAAGGCTTCTTGAAAAAGAGCGCCTCAGATATGTCAGTACCTTTCAAGACATCCAGACATCAAATGACACAGACTACTTTAAGTGCAAAGTTACTGTAGCAGCAAGGGCAACCACTGAACTAGTTTTTCCAATAATCGTCAAGTGGGTGAAGTACCATTTGGTAAGGAATGATATGATAAACTTGGATAAAGTAAGAAAAGTGACACTAAGTTCTGAGTATCTTCTTGCCACTGCTGAAGGTGTGACCCTGTCAGAAGATAACCTTTATTATCGAGTTCTCACCATACCGAAGAAAGGAAAGCTCTTGCTCGACACCACAGTCTTGACAAAGAACTCAACTTTTAGCCAAAAAGATCTAACAGATCAGAAAGTTCATTACATCCTCGTTGACAGGCCTTATGAGGACACAGTAGACCGGTTCAAATTTCAGCTGGTTTCCAAACATGCTCAGTCCGAAAATTATGATTTCCAGTTTTCCATCAAAGCGGATGTCAACAATGTGTTCATGAGAAATGAAGGACTTTCACTTCAGGAGGGAGAAAGTAAACTTATCACAAAGGATGAGCTGTTTGCAGAGACTTTGAGTACAAAGGAGATGTTCTACACAGTCATAAGCAGCCCCAAACATGGAAAGCTGGCTCGTATTAATCAGTCTAATTCCAATAAAAGCTATGACAACATCTTAACCTTTAGTAATCAGGATATACTGGAAGAGCGGTTAATGTACATCCATGATGACAGTGAAAGTACTGAAGATGAATTTATTTTTATCGCGTCTATTACCCAAGGGTTTAAGTCTTCGATCGCAAAAGATGAAATTGGCTCCAATGAAGGATCATTCAGTATTTCCATTCAGCTGCTGAATGACCAAAAGCCAATTCGAATGATCGACAAAGTTTTTCACATAGTACGGAACGGTCAGAAGTTACTGACTATAGAAGATTTGCGTTATCATGATCCCGACTCTGACTTTGACGATGGACAGCTCATCTACACTCGCCGTGGAATCCCGATGGGAGACCTCGTGTTGGTCAACGACACCACTCATCGACTGTTTCAGTTTCAGCAGAGAGATTTGGAGGAAAAACGAGTGTTGTTCATTCACAAAGGTGTAAGCACCGGCCGGTTTGTGCTTTTTGTCTCGGATGGAAAACATTTCGTATCGAGCCTTTTAGACATAAGTGCACACGACCCTTTCTTGAAGGTTGGCAATAACACTGGCCTATTAGTTCAAAAGGGACAATCGGGGACCTTCACCACCAGCAATTTCAGCGTTGTCTCAAATTTGGACATCAGAGATGACCACGAGGTCATGTTCAAGCTGGATGAATCACCCAAGTATGGTGCTCTTTATCTTAATCAAACAAAGGTGGAGTCATTCACGCAGTTCGACTTAAAGGCTGGGATAATCTCCTATAAGCACCATGACAGCAATCACCTGGCAGATTATTTCAATTTAACAGTGAATGCTAAAGGTGTTCGGCTTAAAGAGAGAGTCAGAGTGAAGATTTATCTGGAAAGTCACCAGAGGCCGCCCATTGTGCAGCATCATGACGTTTTACTGGTGGAGGAGGGAAAACTAGGGAAGATTGATGAAACTAAGCTGGAGGTGAGTGTTTAAAGTAAGTCCAGGTGTGTCTGAGATTTGGCATTTCCTAGTGAAGTATAAAAACATGCTATTTTTAATAAGGTAAAAACCCCCGAAAATCATCACTATTTCAGTTCCTTTATATACTGTGATCTATTGTGATTATGATTCAGAAAAAATACTTTAGGTTAAAAGATTTCTGTCTTAAGATGAGTATTGTTGATTGAAATAGTTTTGACTGAAATTTCATTCAAGCTGTAACCAAGAAGTATCATCATTAATCTTTATTGTCTTGCTTTTAATGCCACTGAAAAAGTAATGAGTGAACACTACCCCGTGTTTCACTTCATGATGTCAAGTTACAATAAGACTCTAAAGAAAATACACCCTGGTGATGCATGTGACATCTCAGATTTGATCAGTGAATGTTTTCTGATTGTGGCAGGTCACCCACGAAGACAACCTGCCATCTGAGATTGTGTTTACAGTCCAGATACCCCCGTCTCATGGCTTTCTCCGGCGTTTTGTTGAAGCGGAAGAGCGCTACATCGGAACCAAACAGTCCCCAGTCAAGACGTTTACTCAAGATGACATCAACAACGGGAACATCCAGTACGTGCAGGTGGAGGAGAAAAAAGTGAACGACTCTTTCATCCTCGACGCCACCAACGGGGTCACTGACGTTAGCAACATTAGGATGTCTATTGATATCATCCCACTGCTCATACCTCTTCAAGTGTCTAATTTCACTGTGATCGAAGGCGCTTCCAAGGCACTGACACAGGATGTGCTCAGAGTTACAAACAAACACTTTTCTGGAATCAACTTCTTCTACAGTCTGACTGAGTCCCCACGGCATGGTCACATTGAGCACTCGAGACATACTGGTGTGCCCATAACCACTTTCACCAGGAGGCAGGTGAGATATTTATACAAAAAAAAAAAAAAAAAAACCTGTGTTCAAATCTGTATTTGTAACTTTATGTCATTTCTCAGTTAACAGAAAAGAAAAACACATTTCTCAAATCCTCACATTGCTATATTTTAGGTCAAAGTTTTAACTCCAATTAGTTTTTCAGTTACCTTACAGTTTTGTCATTATCATGTCAAGTAATAGTTTCTTTGATCTTTAACCAGGTGGAACAGGAATTCATTTACTACGTCCATGACAGCAGTGAAACATTAGCTGATAATTTCACTGTGGTGGCAAATGATACAGGCCTGAGGAAGCAGAGCACAGCCCAGACAGTGTACATCGAGGTTGCAGCTGTCAACGACGAACCTCCTGTTATCACCACCAACAGGGTCCTCAGGGTGAGTCTGCATTGCAGCTCTATATTTAAACCTTGGAAAACTTTTTTTTTTCTTCTAACTTGCAGGTCTGGCACCATAGCTTGCTTTCAAAAGAGTTTCATGGGAGCTGTGTTTGTAAGTTCTCATGACTGACTGGCTGGCTGAGTGAGAGTAACTATGTTTGGTATGTGGACGAGGGTCCAGAGGACCAGCATGACAGAGTAGACATAGACGTACATTAGGAGCTCCCCAGGCCTTTTTGGGCAGTGAGTTATGAAGCTTTGTTTTTAAATACTCTGTCAAATTCCACTAGTATTGAAATATCATTGTTGCTGTTTCATAAGACAGGGCTGCAGTTGTGTGTAGCTAACTGTCTATTGCTTCTAGGCAATGCATTTCCCTTTCTTTCTGAATTTATAAAAATCCCTGCAAGGTATTTTATAAATAATATGTTAAGTGCCAATAGTGTATTTAATCCATTCTTTACAGTATCTTAGTGTCTGGCAGCAAGATGCAGAGGTTTGGAAATTTGCATAGTGACCGCATGGTCTGCTGACTTGTGCTGTTCAGAAATACAAGTACAGCTCTGTCAGCTATAGCGGCTAGAATT
The DNA here is from genome assembly GCA_028564865.1 of Zenarchopterus dispar. NCBI lineage: Eukaryota > Metazoa > Chordata > Actinopteri > Beloniformes > Zenarchopteridae > Zenarchopterus > Zenarchopterus dispar. Next base: position 1,885 of record JAOWBL010003038.1, on the reverse strand, counting down.
GGACAGGGTCCAGCTGGGAAGAGAGGTCAAAGTATAGGTCTCTATTGTCTCTGTAGCTTTGCCTCAAATTCCTTTGGGGAAGCTGCAGTCACAGAAGAGACCTGCTAAAATTTACTTGACTAAATAAAACTGAGAAGTCTGATTAATGAGTGGTGATAATCAGTTACAATATTTGACATGATCACCCAAAAATAGTAATAATAATATGCACATTGGCATGTCTGATCTGTTTTTATTTTCATTAGGTATTTTTGCCCATGGGTATTATAAGTCATTATATTGAGTCTTATAGTTGGTGGAAGATCAGAATTTAAGATTGAAACGATGGAAGCTGTTCATCAGTGGCCACCAGGTGGCAGTCTTTCACTGTTGATCTTTGGTTCAAAAGGCTCCACAGGAGAAAACATGTTTTTAATTATTGTTGTCTTCCCCTTTTACTGTATGTAAACTGTTGCTTTTTTTTAAATAGACCTGTTTCCTAAGTTATTACATTTTTCTTACTTGATAAACTGAATTTTGTTAAAATCAGGACTTGTAAGAATGTTGACTCCATTTTTGAGCAGAATCTCATGCAGAAAATCTTTCAGTTTCTTGTCATGAAAACTGGTCTCATGTGACCTTATGAAAGTGATTCTCAGACTCTGGCACCAATCCCATGAGTGGGTATGGATGGGAAACAGAAAAAGTCAAACAAGTTCATGTAATTTACATGGGGGAAATAAATGAACACGAGTTTATTAATGCATGTGCACACATTCTTATTATGGCTGCATTAGTGCTTCCGATATTATTGTTAATGTTTGATTAACAGTGTACTACAACACAGGGTTGTGTTCAGAAGAAGGGAAGTTGATTATACAAAATTGACGATATGTTTAGATAAAGATTATTGAAATATTTCAACAATGAAATATTGTAATTGTTGGGGTTTTGACTCATGACTTCAATGAAGCAGAACCAAAACTTAATTGTGATTAAAGCTTGTTTGTTAACTTTTGATGGTCATCTCCTTAACTTAAGTTACTCCCTGATGAACAGCAGACATTCTGCCACCTTGAAGGAGCTAATCTTTAATCCAAAGAGCTTTTTGTTCGGACTGAGCCCACGTGTCTTTTCTGTGAATTTGGTGAGTCACTCTGATGCTGTTTTTCAGCCCCACTGTGACTTCCTGGGCATGATTGAAAATGTCGTCATCTCTTGCACATGGTGTGAGATAACTCATGTAAGGAAGATATTCTGTCGCAAGGCTGATGTGATAAGTGTAGCTGGTTGTAATTGTGGGCTTTACAAGTACTAACTGTGACAGTACTTGGTTCCAGGTTTCCGTTCCAGCTAGAAACATTTCAAGCCAAGTTTAAGGACAAATGAGCAAATGTCTGTTGGGACTCTGCTGTGTAATTTTTAAGGTAAAATCTACCTTTACATAATTCAGGGTTTGATTTTGTTTCAGAGAAGAAGTACATATATCTGTATGTTCAGTTACATAGCACCATGTGGCATTTTGGGTTTTGTTTTTCCCTCCACCCACCTCTTCCCATCCTCTGATGCTCACTTCGGCAGGTGGTGATGATTTTTGTTACAATAAACAATTTTAAAGAAGGCATCTGTTGAAAGTTTTCACTAAGCGTGAGACAGTCATGCTGTGATGTTTGTTTGTTAATGCTGAACAATGCTGTGATCACAATATTCACCTGAAATGCTCCAAAACTTGTTACTTAATTGCCCATCATCATAGCATGCAGAAAACTAATTGAGCAGGAAATCTGGTTGTCAGTTAAACATGATTGAACTCCATGAGGTTCAGTTACACCATACCAACTTTTTCTGTGGAGAACTTTAAAAACGACAACTGAAACTAAGTGTTGCACATAGCTTAAAACTAAGA
>JAOWBL010003037.1:2301-12798 GCA_028564865.1 Zenarchopterus dispar | reverse complement strand
TAAAACATTTCATGTAGCACCATTAAATCAAAGTTGGAACAGAGCACAACAGTGAGCCTGCTAAAGAAGGGCAGAGAACCAAATCACTCTAACCAGGCAAGAAGGTACTAATCAAAGAAAAGGCCAAGCAGTTCTACCTTGAAGAATGAGAAGAAATCCCAGTAGCAAGACATGCCCAATTTATAGAGACATAGCCCAAGAAGTATGCAGCTGTAACTGTGGCAAAAGGGCACTCCATAAGTTTTTCTTCTCTTTTCCTTTTATTCTTTTTGTAGGTGTGTTGTGCTGATTAATTAATGCACACTTTCTTTTAAAAAATCTTATTTTAATTCTGGGGGAAAAGTCTAAGAAGGCACCAGTACTTTAACATGGCTGTGCATGTCTATACAGTGACTGACTCTCGGAGAGCAGAAAGCATGAGTTATCATATGTCTGTAATAATTATGTAACCAGAAACAGGCTGACTTACTCACATGGCTGAGCTCAGGTTTTCATCTCTGTTCTCTATTGTAGATCTACTTGTTTACATCCAGAGATGACCAGCGATACAGAGGGAGGACTTTTTTTTTAACTACAGAGAAGCACTTTGGGGGGTTTTTTGTATTTTTTTTGTTGTTGTTGTTGTTGTTGTTTTGTTTTGTTTTTTCATTGTTTGGGGGCCACAAAACTACTCCCTCTGTAGCATACTTACACACTGCAACCTCAGCACTTAGTTCCTGTGAACAATATTCTTTCCAAAGTAGGTCAGATCCATTGTACGTCTGCTTCTTCCTGGGAATGCTACCTTGAGCTGTGCTGTCTTAAGTCAACACGCTTTTAGACTTCATTTGGGAATAAGAAGATGAGCATTTTGTTGATCCAAAACGACCCTTTAGTGGTGTTGCCAACCCTAGTGGATTAAATTGAACTGAACCTTTCTCCTTTTATTGCAGCGGCGTTGCCAGTAATAAAGAGACAAGGTGTTATTCTAAGCAATGGAAATAATATGAGTAATATAAAATAAATTTTAAAAAGACCAAAATTGTGTAACATCTATTAAGATGCTTTTTGGTGAGAAGAGAAGTGTATCTAAGTTAATTTGGACAGACCGTCAGTTCTGTGAGCACTTATGTTGCTTCTGACACATGCATGATTGGTTGATTGACTTATTGAGTTTAAATATGAAGCAATGCATTTGATGTGTAACAAATTAAAATTTAAAAAAAAGTTGGTGTGCCATTCAAGGCACACCAACATGAGTCAGGTTTAGAAGTATAGGCACATGTGTCAGGTTTAGAAGTATTTCTTCTGAGAAGTGCCACTAAAAATAGATCCTTTTTCTCTATTCATCTACACTTTAGAAGGCAGGGCTCTGACATTTTCACGTGTTAATGAATGATTGATAAGGTGCATCAGTGGCTAATCCACCCAAGTGTGTGGGTTGATGTTCAACACCACAGCTGGCTGTTTCTGTGTGTACATAGTCGTGTTTCCGTTCAGCCAGATTTGCACAAACATCCAAATATCGAAAAAGAAAACCTGTAATGGAAATGGATCTAATTCAAAGAAAAATCCCAAATATCACACAAAGCCTTTTTATGCTTCCACAAGGTGGTGTTTCAGGCGTTTTGATCATCCAGGTTATGCAAAAAGCGTAATGGAAATGCTTTTTGTGAATTTCCACATCTCTGGCAGCGCTGGATGTGACATACTCAGTTAATTTGAAGTTACAGAAATCTAGTTTCAAGCTGTTTTTGGCCTCATTAATAGGGTGTACCTGTGCTACAACACTACTTAATCATTATCATTGCATTACAGAGAGAACTAGCAGAGTTATGCTCACACAGAGGAAAACACAGCTGAATGGAAACACGGAACCCCTACAGTGTTACCCTTATCACAAATCCATAGTTTTGCTTTGCTTTTGTGAAAAAGTGTGATGGGAAGGCACCCAGAGAGATATTGATATAACACAAAAGCTGGATGTTTTGTATTATGGTATGAGCTCGGTATTGTGACGTCGGACTAATGTGCTTTAAAGAGAAGCTACTTCAAGCACAACGACTGTTGCTTCCTGTTTAGAGCTCTTGAAAAAGAGCTTTCTGAAAACATGAGTCCTGGGTTCAGAAACACATCAGTTCAGCTGTACATGTTTTAACCCTTTAATGCCTGACAGATAGCATGCCCCCAAATCCCCCATTTTTTTAACTTGAAGTGTTGATTATGTATTGAAATTAAAAACACTTCCAGTTTTTTATTTAATAAATTCTAAGTAATTATTTTTCCTATCATTATGAATACATTATGTATATTGATGTAGTTTTTTTTCCTTGTATATTTTTTTTCCTTGTTTGATTATGAGGATGGTACAGAAGTCTTAGAAATTCCTGTATCAAATATGATATGTCAGGCATTAATAGAATTAACTGAAGTCAGATGAAGAAAGTGAAGAGTTGTGTGTGAGTGTGTGTGGAGGAGAGGATTGCTCCCCACGTATGGCAGACTGATGCAGACTGGGAGTAAACAGCTGCTACTAACAGCTAAAGTTTTGCAGTTTTGACTTCTAACACACACACACACTGAGTGGGAGAAACTGGCACTCAATGGGGAGACTGGTAAAGGCTGTAAAATAAAAAAAATTAAGGTGTGTTGATAAAATATCCAACTAACATTTAATATCAGTGTGAGGCAAATAACACTGTTAACAAGGACATCAAATCTGCTCTTAACCTGTGCTGAGCAACCACAGAAATACACCACATTAATGTAAATATTTGAAAAGAATTATCACATTTTTATCATCTGTGGATTTGTCATGAGCAGTTGGTATGTATCCATCCTTTAATGAGTTGTGGCCGATCCAGCTTTGTATTGCCCCAGGTTGGAGTAGCAGTCTGATTCAAAAGGAGCTTGTTCACAGAGCTCTTTGGTTGTCTGTTGATGGCAAGAATCGCAGCAGTCTGTGCTCAACTGTACAGTCAACAACTGAACACTACCGATGCCTGCCAGTTTTGGATATGAGTGTATGACATTACCTCTGTCTCCTTATGTACTCTCCTGTTCTTCACTTCTCAAGCTGTTTTGGTGCCTATGATCATACTTCTCATCTTCTCTGGTCTATTTTGTGAGTGTATAATCAGTCAGTTCAGATCTATGATTTTAACCAGCCGTAACACAATTATGATTTTAAATAAAAGCTAATAATTAATGCATATTTTCCATAGACGCCAGATGGATATCAGTGCTCATTCGTCTGAATGGGCTGACAGTCACACAACACCACAGCATGACTTAAGACCAGAATCAGGCTAATATAGAATACAGTAACACTTTCAGTTATCGTTTCATTGTTATTCTTGACATACTGCAGTGGAAATAGAGGATTCTCTGCACTGTACTATTTTTATTCAAATTTTACATGGACTAGCTGAAAACTTAATGTGTACTCATTAAGGAATGAGTACAGATGATTTCCCTGTGTCCTTCCTTTGCAGACTGAGAAGAGAAACTGTTCCTGCTGAGGCCTGATATTATGCTTGCAAATTATAATAGGCAAATAAAATTCATTTATTTATTCACCATAGATGATCTTGACGCTACACTGTTCTGTCTTGAAAGTTATGGGCACTGTAAGTGCACTGTCAGCCATCGTCTTTGCTGCTGAGCATCAGAAACTAACCAGTATGTCAACTGTGTAGGTCTCTGATTACATGCCTAATGGATGTAAGGATCAGCCCTAGATTGCTATATGATTTTTTTTTTTTAATTGGAGAAGCAAAGATGTTCTTTACCAATCTGAACTCATAAAGCTTCTGCAGCAACATAGTCAACACCTCCTTCACACATCATCTAACCTGCCCCCGCTTCAACCGGCTTATTTTTCTTTGTACCATTTGTAAAAAACTTAGCTAAATTTAACTTGTTTATTTTGTAATTCTGCTAGTCATTCATGAAGCTACAGCATGTAGGACCAATCAACTCTGACAGCTTCAGACAGCTCAGTTTGATTGGATCTGCTTAAGAGTTATGGGAGAAAGGCTCTTAAGTGCTATTATTTTGTGGGAACAAAGTAGGTGGTTCAAAGAGTGGTAGTAATCCAATCCAGCACCAAACACAGAAAAGAGTGTCTTTGTCATTTCACAGCCCTTGCAATGACCTGCAAATAGTCTTTCGAAAATGCATATCCTGTTCTCACTTTTAGCTTCAGGGCTAATCAGCAAACATTTGAAGATGAAGCCCCAGATGCCCAGGCCTAACGATGCTGATGCAGCATCATTCATACATATGAACATCTTATAATGATTAAGAAGTATTCACCTTCTATAAACATTAGGACAAACAGAATTTATAAAATCGTTTTTTGTCTTGGCTACCCAACTAAGACATCCAAAGAGTAACAGCACACCACACCATTGGACCATGTCTGGTAGATCTAAGAGCCACAACAGCCTCCCAGAACAGGAAACAATTACCATGACAATGACACAAGTTCAATAAAGAATCTCAAAGTCCAGGCCCGGACATGATAGTCACCTACTGGCTGAAGAAACTGAACTCACTGGGCTGTGAAGGTTCACAAAATCTTCATTAATCTGAGTAGATTTGAGCTTAAATCAAGTCCTTACTCAAACCATACACTGAAAACCCTGCTTAAAACTCAGATTTGATTGTAACATAAATTAATTTATGAATGTTGCTTGAAACTGGCCACACTGTCCCACTGCTTATTAATTAGTGTAACTTCCCACTCAGAAACCACCATATGAGTAGATGTAAAGGTGTATTCTCAGCCAGCAGGCCTACGTGGGAAATTTAAAAAAGAAACAATTTGCACTGGATGCATTTAACGAGAGAGGAGGAGTAATTTTTTTCAGTCCTGCTGATATAGCAGGACTACTATATCCTTTTAATTAGAATGGAGCAAAGAAAAAAAATTATTTTGTGTCGTTAGTATGAGTGTGACAGGGACTGGCGAGGTGACTAATACAGACAGTTAAGTCCTTGTCCTCTGGTCAATGAAGGATTCAAGAGGTGACACAAAGTGAAAATCCTGGGCATCACCACCAGTCAGTTGAAACTGAAGAAGCTTTTTGGATGACAGATGACACCTCTTCAAGAACCAATTGGAAAAAAGTACTCTGGCTTTCCATTCAAGTGTTTTGGAATCTGAGATTACACTTTGACTAGAAATAAGTGATACAGCATTCGATAACCCTGGGAAAAGGTCAGAAGTAAGAGACAAAGGCGCAAAGTGAAAGAGGGATGGAAAGCTCTCTGGAGTTGATAAGAAGTGTGGACAGCTGAGCCTGAGTCAATAAAGGACTGTACAAGGGTTTTTTAATTGATTTTAAAAGCATTTCTCTTCATCAGAAATAGAAGTGATAATCTGAGGCAGGGATAGAGGAAGTTAATATGTGCACATATTATTTATATTTACATTTACTATGTGGAATGAAAAGTAAAATAAAATCACCAAGTAAGCAATAAAGTAACAAGAAGATGAACACAAGTGGTATGTCCAGGCAGCGGCTTGGTGGTTAGCACAAAGGTTCATGGTTCAATTTCCTCCCACAGTCTGAAAGACATGTATGTTAGGTCTGTTGGACAGTTGCAGTAGGAGGAGGAGCATCTGGCTTAAAGCTGGACCAAATTGATATGAGCACTATGGTCAGCTGTGGTGACCCCTCCAAGAGGGATTAAGCCAAAATGGTTTATATAATATATACAATGGCCTGTCTTTCTACAGATTGAGGAATTTGTTAATTGGTTTAATGAAAATACCCATGCTGTCTATCTCATTGCTGGAGAAGTTGTGAAGCTGGTGACCACAGCCAGATCCCTAATGTCTGTATGTCTCTGAGGACTTTGCATAGACCAGGGGTGCTCATCACGTCGATCGCGATCTACCGGTCGATCGCGGAGGTAGTACTGGTCGATCGCGGCGTGACATTAAAAAATATCAGCCTATCATTCATCCCGTCACTTGATTGATATACAGGGCAGCCAGTTAGATGACAATTAAATTTGACATTCAGGTGACCAATCAAACACAAACAACGGTGCTAAGTGCAGCAGAACTTACGATGTCAGTCTATCATCAATCCCATTACTTGATTGACATACAGGGCAACCAGTCAGATGACAACTGAATTTTGACTCAGGTAATTACAAAAAAATGGTAATAGTTAATTATTATGTGTGTTTTGCAATATTGGCTCATTCAGTTATGCAAGGTACATCAACATACATTGTACATACAAAGAATCCTCAATACATTTGAAAATAATTAGATGTTTTGCATTTTTGTGGTGGGTAGATCTTTTTGACTTGGTCATTTTGTAATTAGCTTGCATGCTGAAAAAGTGTGAGCACCCCTGGCATAGATCATGAACAAAACCAGCATCATTAAGAAATTATACTGATACCTGTATTTTCTGAAGAGACTGGAGCAGGCGACTTTCGATGCAACTATTTCCTTTTAGCAGAGTGTGCTGGGGAGCATCTTCAGCAACTGCCTGATACAGCAAGTGCTATGTGGCTGACAAGAAGGGCTTGAAAAGAGTGGTCAAATCTGCTCAAAATGTGCCAAAAGAAGCCTCAGAGCTCAGACTACAAGGCTAAGCTGCACCTTTCTCCATGAACTCTGTAACACAAGCTGGTTTCTGCATCTCACTGCACTGTTATTCCATATTATACTCCTTTTTTTTAACAATGTGTTTTCATTGTTCTATAGTTTTAGGTTTTTATCACTCCTCATGTATTTTTTCTTTTTACTATTTCAAACACTGATCATGCTTTTTTTTCAGCTGTTAAATGATAATAAAGGAATCTTGGACCTTAATATAAAAAGGTGTGAACATATACACTCAAATAGTTGAAATGACTTTAAATTTTTGGGTAAAATCAGAATCACTTTACTTCTCTGTTTCCTTTCTAGCAGTTTTAGCATCTACTGGCAATAGCAGAAGCTTTATACACACAAACAAGGTATGGAAAAAGCATTGTTGGAAGATGCCCAATTTAAAAAGCATGTAACACAACATTAGTTTATTTAGTAGGTGAATGTTCTGGCTGTGTAAAACACAACAAAATAAAATTGCAGTAAATGGCTTTTCTTTTTCAAATGAATTAGAGGAAGAATTATGGACTCACCTTGTAATTTGCATTTCTAAAACAAATGCCAGGAGAAGTCTGAATATGCAAATTAGTTTCCAGTTAAAGAGAGTATTTGCAGACCTTTCCAAGCTGTTGCACCTGGCTGACTGAGAGGAAATATGGCTCCAGTGAGAGAGCTGACAAAACTTTGCAAGGGATTATAAGACCTCCATTAAAAAGTTGAAGAAGAAATTAAACAAGAATCAGTGTTTGTCACCAAATTTTTAAAAAATTGTGTGAAGGAAATGGAATTTACATATAGGAAACATAAATTATTATTATCATCTAAATAGAAGAAAACAAAGTTACAAGGGACTAAAGAGGAGCAGTTATGGGGTGTGGATGATTGGATGAAAGTGATATCTACTGATGAATCATGAATCACCAAAGGAAATAACACTAGGTCTTGAGCTTGGTGCAAGTCCAAATAAACATAAAAATTACTGCACAGCACATGTCCACACTCAGTAAATGACATGAGGTTTGCCTGGTAAAGAACTAGTAGAGATGGAAGTCATTCACTCTAAGGTAAATGTGCAGCAGTACATTGAAAGTTTCAACACTTTTTATATTGTATTCATGAAAAGGTTAAATGACGATGAGCTAATTTTTCAGGATGCAACAAACATTGAAATGTTTCCTTAGAAAAGACAGCCAGCGAACAACCAGTCTGAACATTTATGACGGATATAAAGGAAGACCCCACGACAAGGCTCTATCCCAAAAAGTAAATGAGAAAGCTGCACCGTAACTAACAAAGGATAGTTGATTTTCATTTGTGATTTCTGTGCCTTAAGGAATTCAAGTTACATACCATCTGGGAATAGCAGTAGCCTAGTGGTTGTAATAGCAGTGCCTCTTCAAGTACCAGAATTAGGAGCAATGTTAGCATTGCTGGTTGTGTTACTCCTTTAAATAAGATATTTTTTCCTCCTACATCAATACAGTCGCTCCACTTTGTTTCCATATCAAACAAAATGTGGCTTGACTGGGAAGTATTTTATTGACAAGAGTAATGCTCTTACCAATCCTCAAAGTTAACTCTGCTAACAAGGGCATATCAAAAGACAGAAGCCATCAGCACCCTCCTCCCATCGAAATCTCACAAGTCAACTTAATGAGTGAGCAGGCCTTGATCAGTTGCAAGCGTGAAGGTAGGACTTTGTATGTATGTCACAGACCTGATCTTTCAAGACTTCATAGGTGCACGTGGGAGAACCATACTCCCTCACAAAAATACTTACTTGTTATGAATGCTGATCAATGCTCCTATCACAGTAAACCGCTTCCACACAAAGATAGTTTTCCATGTGTGGATACTATCCTTCGTACAACTATCCTGCATCCAGTACAGTGTGCTGCTTTGACACACGTAAAATGCTGTATTGTTCTTTAGCTTTCAAAGAACATTAGGATTCAAGTATTATGGTGTTTGCTGAACGTGAGGACATCATACTTCAAAATTCCATCTCTGTAACCTGTCACATTTAAATAAACAGAATAATAATGCATGACCTCAGGAAGTGAGGCCTGTCAATCATTATTACCTGATATGTGCAAGAATTTACACAATTAAGTCAGAACAGGGCAGTGAAGGTCAAGTTTGTTTTCATTTCAATTTTCTGCCAATAAGGGCCTCTGTTTCTACCACTTTCTTTCTATTTGTATGACCTAAATGCAGCAAACATTAATGTAAAACCCACACTGTTTGAATACATGTGTTGTTTTTAGCTGCTCTAATTTCCAGTTTTCTTGTGTCGCACCAAGAAGGTTCCTGGTTTGAAGTCTGGCAGGGGCCTTTCTGAGCAGAGTCTGCATATTCTCCCCAGGTTGTCCTAAACCAGTGTTTCTCAATTCCAGTCCTCGTGGGCCACTGTCCTTCATGTTTTAGATGTTCCCCTGCTCTAACACCCCTGATTCTAATTAATGGTTGTTAACAGCTTGTCATCCAGGTCTGAATAAATCTGTCAATGACACAGCCACTTGTATCAGGGTGTGAAGAAGCAGGGCAACACCTAAAACATCCAGGATGGTGACCCACGAGGACTGGAATTGAAAAACACTGTCCTAAACTGTTTATAGGAGTGAATATGAGTCGCAATTAATTGTCTATATTTATAATGTGTGACTTGATGATCTGGCAGGCAAAAAGAAAAAAAAAGTTGTTTTTTGTTTTTTTTGTTTTTTTGTTTTTTTTTTTAATCCTGGACAGCTCTGAAATTGAAAGGCTGGGCAGATTTATGCTTTAAGCATGAAAATCTGAGCCAGTAATCTATGATGAACAGGGTATTTATGAGTTTTATCAGGTTGCGATAAAACTCTGTTTTATTTTCTTGTCTGAGGACACGGAGACCAATAAGAGAATAACAACCCTCTTTTCCATTTTCTGTTCTGCAGGTTGTATGAGGGACCTACGCCTCAATGGTCGCTACATGCCACTGGACAGCCAACCACGAGATGGGGTTTCCCAATTCAGCGTCCAAGGACTTTCCACTGGATGCTTATCTGACTCCTGCAAAAGGAACCAGTGTAGCCCTCCCTTCACCTGTGTTGACTTGTGGAGAGTGCATGAATGCAGGTAAGCAGCATGGCCCAAAAACACCAATGTAACTGCACAGTTGAGCACACTCAAACTTGGACATTTCATGTATACATTCATTGTTTAGAGTTATAATCTGTCTGAAGAGTTTAAATCGGGATTTTGATCATATTATTGCTTGTGACTTTACCTGTTAGTTCTCAGTAATGTATTAGATACCTTTGATCACAACATTTTCAGACAGAAGCACAAACATGTTATTGGGATTAAAGATGGTTTGAATCATGTTTATGTGATACATTCCATTTGCTTTATGAGATATAGGAATCTTTCGTCACACACCAGTTTGTCATGTAGTGCCACAAGGTTCGATGCTTGAACCAGTACTTTTTGTTATATTACATTATCAAAGAACCCTCCCATCCTGGTCACCACCTCTTTGACCTGTTGCCCTCTGGCCACTGCTACAGGTCACACAAAACCAGTAAGCTCAGGGATAACTTCTTTTCTGGGGCTATCACTACTTTAAAGTCCAACAAACATGTGCTATAATCTGCGTCACCTATGTGCAATACTTCATGTGGACTTTATCTTAATTTGATGTGCAATTTACTTTAGTAAGTGGATATTTATTTTGTATATCTTGCATACTTTCAATAAGTTTTTATTTTATTTACTTTCCTAATGCACCAAAGGGGCAGTACTCCTAATTTCATTGTATTGAATAATACAATGACAGTAAAGGCTATTCATTCATTCATTCATTCATTCATTCATTCATTCACTCATTCATTCATATATTTATGCTTCTATTAGGTATTATA